>CM022777.1:5791938-5814438 GCA_012411365.1 Ameiurus melas
ATATCCCAGTCATATCCAAAAAAACAACAAAAAAACAACCCCGTCTTGCGTTAATACATTTGTAGAAAAAACGTGACTTCGAATATATTGTGTATTGAATTCTTTTATCGATAATAACCCATTCGATTTAGGAATTAGTATCGTTTAATATTAGATTTCCTGACAAGACATTAACCTGTATGGTTTACTGAATGGGTTGAACAATGATGCCGCTGTATGTGATGGGATTAATGTATGTCTGGGACGTCTTTTACAAAACTTGGATTCCTTCAAAGTTGGTGTTGGGTTTTGTATCCAAACACCGTGGACATCATCAAGCTCATCCTTGACTATAAACTGACAGACCTTCCTTTTTTTTATCCTTCAGGTTTAGAAAATCCTGTCCAAATTCAACCGCTGTGTCTGATGATGAGTTATAAAAGAATCCCCATCGTTTTGACTTTAATATGAATACTATAGTAATGATCTTATACTGTATGTGTATAGAACATGCTCCACTTATTTGGAGTGATTGCTGGGTGTAGAGGAAGGTGGAGACAATTACAGGATTTAAACATTGCCGGGTCAGCGACATGCCGCATGGCCAGCGCTCGTTCGGAGCGCCGTTCTCTCTTTAGTTTGGTTTTGTCCGTCTATCTTGTTGTGTCATCTGGACTAGCGTTCTGTTACCTAAAGTAATATATAAACCATTTGGGGGTGTGCTCTTATAGGAAAATAATGAACAGTGCGGTCTTGTTGGGTGATGTGACCTGACATGAAGCAGAAGTGTTAATGTTACCACTCCAATTGTTGATAATTTTCCATTACCAGCACATCCTGAAGTGCTTTATTCCTCTTATACCACAGATATTTGCCAACAGTTACATGATTTTCTCAATAATCCATGAAAATTCATTCCTAGACTAGTACTGATTTCTGATTTCTGATACTGACACTGGTGCTTATGTTCTGTGGGTCTGAGGGACGGTATTAGCCTCTCCTTTTTTCAGTGAAGAGTGACACTAGCCGCTCATGGGCATCTGTGGAAGAGGGCAGTTCCTCCGAAGAGCCTCCATTTATGTCCAGGTGTCTTCAGCTATATAGTAGCTATGGTATAGTATAGCCGGCAAGAGGCTCGGAATTGGCAGATGACCCCTGACCCCCCCCAAACAGAAAAAGGAAATGCTTCTGAGTCATGAATTTGAATTTCTATGTGTCTTTTTCTCCTTGAATAACTCTACCTTTTATACCATAGAGTTGAATACTGTCAAGTGGGTTTTTTTTTGTGGGGGGGGCCATTCTCTATGGGAATGGTAGGTATACTAGTGAAGATTGCTGTGCTGAACTGGTCGGAAATAAAGTGATTCATCTTAGTAGCACTTTCTTAGAAATGGCATGACATATGATGACTCATAAAGCGTCAATGATGACTGCATTTGTGCAGGATATCATTATATATCGTACCATAGAAATGACAGTGTTCATGACACATATGAAGAGGAATGGTGGCCAGCGTGGTAGACCTGGCATTTCAGTTTACAGTCGATGTCTTTGAGAATATACTAGGCCAGTCTCATTCTTTGATTCCAACTAGACGTCTCAATTGACCTTGATGACAGATATATTCAATAGGGATTATGTGCACATCCAGGACTGAAGCTTGGGGAGCCACTGTTTTACATTTTTCTCTTCTCGTTGCCCTAACTCCCACCATTTAGAGCATTTCGTGCCTTAATTGTGCAGGCATTCCTTTAGGGATCTGTGGTATTTAGTCTTCGGCTGGGAACGAGCGCTCTTTCCATGCCTGTGTCCTGCCGATCTGTTTCGTATTTGTATACTGGTATGTGCTCCTGGTCTTGCATCTGTCAAGAGGAAGATTTCCCAGTGTGAATTTCTGTCGATGTCAAATTACTGCGTGAAATGAGAAAGTGTCGTGTCAACATCGATTAACTGCGACACGAAACACTACAACCTTAGTGAAATTCTTCAACGGCAGAATGTTCAGGTAACACTGATTGATTTGTGTTTGATGCTTTCCATTCCTGCTGAAATGGGATAAAAAAAAAATTCAGAGTGCAAACATACAAATCAGATACAGAACGATCAGGTTCGATGTCTTAAAAACGTCTTGAAAGTGGAACAGTGTGTGCGTTTCCTGTGATCTGTGCCTCTGAGTTACGGCCTAATTCCGTAACCAGGGAATGTTTGTGTTTGCATTCCCACAAACGCCATAAAAATGACAATGATATAAATTCATAGACGCTCATGCAGGCCACATGCTCTCATGCATGCAAAATCAGAACAATTGCGCAATTCAATTTGCACGTAAACTTAGGGTTTTGGATGTAGCTAGAGTTCGTACATTTTTCTCATGTATAAAAATGAATGATATTCAACCACCTTGTCCTCATTTTTTATTGATTTCATCCAAACTTTTCATGAGCTCGGGTTCATCTAGGTGATGAACAATGGACAGTTCCCTGTCCTTTTACTATAAAGTAAGAAATGACAAAATGGCTAATTGGGCCCAATTTGGACATTTTCACTTAGGGGTGTACTCACTTTTGTTTCCAGTGGTTTAGACATTAATGGCTGTGTGTTGAGTTATTTTGAAGGGACAGTAAATTTACACTGTTACACAAGCTGTACACTCACTACTTTACACTGTAGCAAAGTGTCATTTCTTCAGTGTTGTCACATGAAAAGATATAATCAAATATTTACACAAATGTGAGGGGTGTACTCATTTTTGTGAGATACTGCACATATGAGATCTGAATGCTCCTCCTGAATGCTCCTCACTACACATGTGTCTAGACCCGGTCACACTGTATGATAGAGAAAAGTGTACGTTTGCATGGAATCATATTTATAAGATCTTTATTGGAAAGGGTTTATACAATGTTTTTCACGCTTATTCAATAAACCATAAACAATCATTCAGGGACTCATTTTTTATCCCATTTCTGTTCGTCAAATGTCTGGGAAACTTGTTCGGTTGTTGAATCTTCTCAGGTCAGTGCAAATATTTACCCCATTAAGTAGTTTCTTGGAAATGAAAGCAGCTTTGTTGTTGTTGTTGTTGTTGTTGTTGTTGAGTTTATAAGATTTGGACATTTGGGAGAGCTAAATTTCTTGATAAATTGTCAAGATGCATTATCAGTGGTCTGAAAATTCACTTACTTTACATACACATATACATGTACATATAACACCGGGAATAGAGTTCATGCTAGTTAATGCTACCTAGGATAATTAGCAAATAACCACATAAAAACAATGTATCGTGACTTCGTCTCCTCTTGGGCATATTTGACAACAGTAGGCTAGAGGTTAAGGTGCCGAAACAATTCATCAGAAAACACAACAACAGGAAAAGAAAAGAAAAGAAAAAAAAACAGCAGCAAATTAAGAAAAAACGATCAGTACTTACTCAAAACAGAAAGGGTAGATCCTTATCACGTGCTTGTTGTTGTTTGTTGTTTGGACACGGTGTATCACAAGGACAAAGAATTGTAATGTGCTGATGTGTTATTGGTTGGTTTAAGTGTCTTTCACTTACAGGCCACTATATATATATATGTATATATATATATATATATAAGGGCTTTAAGATCATAGTATGTTGCATGGAGCCCAGCTTTTATGGCTGGAGTAATAGCAGGTCCATTATCACACTGGTAGCAGGGACCATAAAGCAATACTGCTATGAGGTTCTGAGTGTAGTCTGGCTGATATATTGCGCTAGGTGTGTTTCATGTACAGGGGAAATTTGATTTAATGTCTTTTTGCTTGGGAAAAAAAAATAAACCTTGGCAATTTGTAGTGTACTTTGACTTTGTCCTTCCATTATATGAGAGACAGACAGAGCTTGCTTGCTATCAATGTTCCTGTGTCTAAAATTGGTTTTTCCGATACAAAATTACCATAAACAGTGTAATTTGTTCGAAGACTAGGCTTGAACTATGCCCTGCAAACCAGGCGGCACTGTTTAAGCTGTTTGTGTGTAGGCTATTTAGAGACAATTACTTACTGCTCTGTTCAGTCTTTGCCTGTGCGAATTGCTTGATTGCTCTGTTGTGAGCCACATGAAAGAACAGCGTGCCTTGTTAACATCCTGTTTCGAGAATTCAGCCTCAGCATGCACTAGTCATAAGTAACACAAATCAAATACTAATGGTACAGCTTGAGTTGTTAGTTGGTTTGAACATAATGTGGTGAAACAGCTATGATTTGAGATCGATTCGAGTAAATCGGACCTTAGCGGCTAAACAAAGCTTGGATGCACGGCCCGGTTGAGATGGCTCGCCGGCGAAGAAGAAGGGCTCATGGGCCTACAGCGTTTGGTTAGGACAAGGGTCATGTGCAGTGCGTGTTCACAGCTAGTCTTATCAACCAGCTGTACAGTGCAGCGTGTTATAGAAAACATCATGTGCCCAAGGTCTGCTTTTAGACAAAAGCGAGCATGGAATTTAATAGCGACTCGTGAATTATGTATAAAGTCATACAGTGCCTTGCGAAAGTATTCGGCCCCCTTGAACTTTTCAAACTTTTGCCACATTTCAGGCTCCAAAAATAAAGATATAAAATTTTTATTTTTTGTGAAGAATCACCAACAAGTGGGACACAATTGTGAAGTGGAATGAAATCTATTGGATATTTTAAACTTTTTTAGCAAATAAAAAACTGAAAAGTGGTGTGTGCAAAATTATTCGGCTCCTTTACTTTCAGTGCAGCAAACTCACTCCAGAAGTTCAGCGAGGATCTCTGAATGATCCAATGTTGTCCTAAATGACTGATGGTGATAAATAGAATCCACCTGTGTGTAATCAAGTCTCTGTATAAATGCACCTGCTCTGTGATAGTCTCAGGGTTCTGTTGAAAGCGCAGAGAGCATCATGAAGACCAAGGAACACACCAGGCAGGTCCGTAATACTGTTGTGGAGAAGAAAGCCATTTCTCAAAGATATCCATAAAAAGTCTCGTCTAAAGTTTGCCACAAGCCACCTGGGAGACACACCAAACGTTGAGAAATGGCTTTCTTCTTGCCACTCTTCCATAAAGGCCAGATTTGTGCAGTGTACGACTGATTGTTGTCCTATGGACAGACTCTCCCACCTCAGCTGTAGTTCTCTGCAGTTCATCCAGAGTGATCATGGGCCTCTTGGCTGCATCTCTGATCAGTCTTCTCCTTGTCTGAGCTGAAAGTTTAGAGGGACGGCCAGGTCTTGGTAGATTTGCAGTGGTCTGATACTCCTTCCATTTCAAAATGATCACTTGCACAGTGCTCCTTGGGATGTTTAAAGCTTGGGAAATCTTTTTGTATCCAAATCCGGCTTTAAACTTCTCCACAACAGTATTACGGACCTGCCTGGTGTGTTCCTTGGTCTTCATGATGCTCTCTGCGCTTTCAACAGAACTCTGAGACTATCACAGAGCAGGTGCATTTATACAGAGACTTGATTACACACAGGTGGATTCTATTTATCACCATCAGTCATTTAGGACAACATTGGATCATTCACAGATCCTCGCTGAACTTCTGGAGTGAGTTTGCTGCACTGAAAGTAAAGGAGCCGAATAATTTTGCACACACCACTTTTCAGTTTTTTATTTGCTAAAAAAGTTTAAAATATCCAATAGATTTCGTTCCACTTGAGAATTGTGTCCCACTTGTTGGTGATTCTTCACAAAAAATTAAAATTTTATATCTTTATGTTTGAAGCCTGAAATGTGGCAAAAGGTTGAAAAGTTCAAGGGGGCCGAATACTTTCGCAAGGCACTGTACATGTGGACTCATGCAGGTATGAGTGTATGTTTTCATCTGGCTGCATTGCCTTGAATGGACCGTCCCATGAGTTAACTACAACTCCCTGATCACAATCGCTCTCAGCTCGTTTAGAGACCTGTGGCCTGAGAGAGTTTTACTGCCAATTTTCTCCTTAGCCACATAAAACACACCTTTATTCACACATACGTCACTTTGCCTAGGCTCCACACTCCAATAATATGGTATAAACACCCCCTTACAGTCACGCAACACTTCCCCATAAATCTCATAAATACCACAGTTTGCTTTTGTCCGGACTCCTGTATATAGTGTCCTGTATTAACGCAGTGTGTTTATTTTAACCAGGTACTGTCTGATATTTATGAAGGCATGGGGTTCTGGGGTCAGTGGATGAAAGAACATCCAGTATAAAGAACTGTACTGTTTAAAACACATGCACAGGCAATAAATAAATGCTTGCGTGTACTCCATCAAACCACATATGACTCAAGAATTAAACAGAATTCCCTCTTTTTTTTTGAAAGGGCAACAAAGGAAGGATGAATGAATCAACACAAGCAATCTTTATACCGCAGTGCTGCTGTGTTCTCAGATAACTCCTAACGTGGGTTCGTTACATGATCTAAGGATAACAATAATAATAAAACCGACTGAATAGAAAACGCACAATCTTTGATACCGTGACATTTTCGCTAACATTTATTCAACGTATGGAAGGAGTCTCCAGTGTCAGCGCTTTGTAACAGTCAGAAGTAAAGCTCTAACAAAACAGGAAGGTCTACGGGATTTGGAGGATGGTGGAGATGTTTTGTTAGTTGGATTCTCATAACACGCTGCTCAGTAACATTTTATTTAATTGTCTTATTAGCTTCAAGAGAGAGAGAAATGGAGAGCTGGTGAGGGAATGAGTGTTTATAGCTGCCGTAACTTGTTTTGCGGCTCTTCCACATCGTTTAATGCAACTATAAATGGATACAAAAATATGACTTGTCTGTCTTCACGGTCGTTAAGTTCTCCACCTCAAAAGAGTCTGCAAGAGAGAGGAGTGAGGCTGGTGAGGGACGGACTGTAGATGTTCCACAACAATACATGTAACTGTAAACAGACAGGAAGTATGACGTGCCGTTCTTTAATGAAGAGAAATCATTAGCGATGAGCAAATACGGTCGTATAAGAGGGGAGAAAAAAAAACACCTCAGTGCATGCTGTTAAAGGAAAACAGTACACAATTATAATTAACATCTGTACAGCTGTAGTGCACAGTAAACTATTAACTCCCTCAGCTTCATACACGAGAGTGGAGTGCAGTGGAGTGCAAAAGTTTGCATACCCATTGGACAAAATGATACATAATGATAAATTGGATTTGTATTGAAGTGCGTTGAGAAAAAAAACAAAAAGACAATTACATTCTGAACATTTTTGCTGATTCGTTGTCTTTCTAAGAAGAATATCAGCCTATTCTTCTTGACATATCAGTTTTAGAGATTTGTTTATCCATATTATCTAGTGTGATGACACCAGGTGTTGCTTGAGGTTTTCATGTCAGTGGTTTTTTTGGCCAGTGTGTGCTGTTTGTTCTTGTTAGAAGAGAAGTAATGCTTGTTGTTTTGATAAAGTACTTTATTTTCAGACATGTTTGTGGTATTTATTTATTTTTTTTATTCATTTTATTTTTGGGGGTTGTAGTACATTTTGGTCATGATACGAACTGATGTGCTAAGCTGAGTGTTTTGTACAGAGAGAGAGATATGAAGAGATTTGACTAAACGGATTTGGTAATGAGTAATGCTTGTTAGCAGTTAAATAAAAAATAAAAATAAAAAAATAAACCCTGTAAGTGATAGTGATAGCAATTGGGCTACAGATTGCGGGTGGTAGAAAATGAGTGAAAAATGTTATCTGGGTGGAGAGATGGGGCATTTGTTTTTGCACCTCTACTAAAGTGATGGAAAGGCCAAAGTGTGGAGAAAGAAAGAAAGGACTTCTCATGATCCAAAACATACGAGCTCATCTGTGAAACATGGTGGAGGTGGTGTCACGGCTTGGGATCGCATCGCTGCTTCTGGAACATTCTCACTAATCTTTATGGATGATGTAACTCATGATGGTAGCACCAGAATGAATTCAGAAGTTTACAGGAACAATTTTGTGGACAACACGGAAAAGCATCAAAAATAATCAGGAGGAACTTCATTATGCAGCAAAACAATGATCCAAAACACACTGGCAGCTCAACAAAGGACTTTAGTCCATCACCAGATCTTAACCAAACTGAGCAGCATTTTACCTTCTGAAGAAGAGACTGAATGGAGAATCACTCCGGAAACAAACAACACCTGAAAAAAACCTGGAAAAGTACCACAAAAGTATAAACCAACCAGTTTGGTTGAGTTTTGTCAATGAGTCACAGGTTTGATGAAGTTATTGTAAAGCAACGGATACGAAACCAAATATTAAATGTTATTTACTTTAATTTCCTTCAAGTCTTATCTATTCCTATTCTTTTACTCGCCTAAAAATGGGTTATCTGATACAAAAGATTCTATGTTTTATATTGTTTAACACGTCTAGATGTAAGTACCACTAAATAAAAGCTGAAATCCTAAGCTCTAACATCATATACGTCTGATCTCAAACCCAGTTGTCTCTGGTGTATACCACAGACAAAAAATGAATTGGCCTTGCCTTTCCAACAATATCATAGAGGACTACAGTTTGATCCATATAGATAGCTGGTGTGCTCATTTTTGACAAAGTAAATTTCATGCAAACTAATGTAATTAGTCAAGAAGAAACTGTAAACGGCCATGCCTGGAGAGCTGAAACGTTCTGGAGAGCCAAGCCCCAGGTCCAGGGCTGGAAATTGCAGCTCCAATTCACCATTTTTATTTTTTTACCCATAAAAAATAATCTTGTCGGTGAGCAGCTGGGTTGTGTTTTGTGTAAAAACTAACATCTAACATACCTGATCCATCTAATCAGCTAATTAAAAGCATTCCTGAGTCGACTTGGGCGTGTTAGATAAGTAAAAACATTCAAATGTACAATCAGTCCATCAGGACCAGGATTGGGAACCAGAGCTCTAAGACATCCATCTTAACCTCATGCAGGGCTCGTGAATTGTCGATCAATCGTTTCTCGTGTAAAAACAAGAGTAGAGTTTGGAAACAGTGGTTTAGAATTTTGATGTTGAAATGGTTATTGCAGGAATGTTCTACATTAACAATCCCAGAGGTCCAGACTGCGGTGCTGGGCATTTTTTTTTTCGTCTCTCCTCTCTCATCACACTGAGTGTGTTAAATGGCCAGTGGCTGATGAAAGCTATCCGTGTGCATTCCTGTGGCTGCACCACTGATCTGGCAACCGGTCACATAGCTGTCTCTCTCCCAGAACAGAGCGATGAGTGAGATGATCCACTTTAGATAGAAACCGGAATGGGCATTAATACAGACACACAAACGCTCACATCTGCGAGAGAGATTCGTTATGTCTCGGCTTTCGTTGTCAGACGTCTGGGGACTAATGAGGGCTTTAATTAGTTGATGCGTTTAATCAGGTGTGTCACAGCAGAGGAAACGCTAAATTGTTGCAGGTCTCTCGCCCTCCGGGAGTAGCGAGAAAACCCTCTCGCCAACAACAGCCAAGCCCTTTGAGACATTTTACAAAACAGGCCAAACAAACCAGTACCAAAGCATTTTAATCGCAATTTAATTCAACCGCAAGTTTCGTTAAATGGTGATACTATTCATTTCCGATCCATACCTGGACCGGAGCTTAGATACATTTACAGTTACACATACTTAAGAGCAGTTTGGAACAATGTGCACCTAGAAGAATTTTCCACTGGCAGAACTTTTCATTCTTTTCAAATACGTTAGTGAAGAAAGGAATCTACTTTCCACTTAATTACACGTTATTATACCACGGCGCTGTCGATGGGAGGAATCTGATTGTTTCCGACTGGTCTTCTGAAGGTTTAGGATTCATTTAGGAAAACTCTTTCACAACTAGACGATGTTTGAGTCATTCAACTGTTACCGTAATGTTCCAAATCCCTTGTGACTCATATAAGGACATGACTGCAGTCTCTTACACAATCACTAATACTCATATGGCCCCGAGGAGAATTAAATATGTAAGGAATAAAACACTTTCGGTATGCTGTTGTAAGATACTAATCAGTGACAAACAGGAAAGTGCAAACTCCTCGGGCCTAAAGACTTTGCTGTAGAGTTGTAAGACTTGAGTCTGATTTTGTATTCATGTCTGGTTTACAGACGTTTTCTCTATTGACTTTTTGAAGGCAATTTGTGCGGGATTAGTTTAACCTGGGGTTATTTTTTACAGGCCGTTTTTTATAGAAGGTAAAAGACGCTGTTATAGAAAATTAACCAACAGCCTCTGGCCAGTCAGGATCGAGGCTTCAACAACACTGCCTACGTTTACATGGACAGCAGTAATCTAATTACTGACCTTATTCTGAATTAGACAATATTCTGATTAAGGTGTTTACATGAGTCACGTTTAGAATATTCCTGTCATGTTCAGTTTTTTCATAGTTTTTCATGTTATAGAACATAGACCGATTAACAGCACACGTCATTACGTCCCCGCGACACGCCGTCCGACGTCCCTCCAGAATTTCATAGAGTTGGTCTTCGTTATGGGACCGTATACAGTTTTCTATTTTTAATTTTACAAAAGCTTCGAGTGCAGTTAATTATTTGTCATGCTGTACGTTCAAATAAACAACTGCTTGAAGCCGTGGGCTGTGTCCCAAACGGCGTATTTACTATCTATATAGTAGCCGAGATACACTTCCTACTATATAGTGTAAAGAGATGCATGTATTTCACTTCCTACTATATAGCAGGAAAGTACGCGGTTTCGGACGCAGCCGTGCTCTCTTGTTTGCCGTCAGACGGTCGAGCGCTGCCGTGTGTGTACGTGTCCTGTCGCACAATGCGGTGGAAACTCTTACACGACGTTAATAGTGTGATTAAGGTGTGAACATGTCTGTAACGCTCGTCGATAATGCGACTAAAACAGGAAATACTCCACACGTCTTAATTCCATTTGTGTTTACTTCGAGTATGACTTTAGTCAGATTAAGGTCATCAATAATCTCTGTTTACATGCTAGTTTCTTAATCAGAGTATCGTCTTAATCGGGTTCATATCGGATTGTTGTTGTCCATGTAAACGTACCGACTGAGGTTAATTATCCACTACTCACCCAGTATCAGCTGTTTGTTCTTGTGTATATCAAACTGGAGACCCACGTGATGTTCACCCATTCAACATCCATAAGTGCTTTATCCGTATCCGGGTTAGGGTGGATCCGTGAACACTGTGTGTGAGGAGGGAATACATGCTGGATGGGACTCTAGCATGAAACGTCATCATCGTTTTAGATTGAGACGTCAAGGCGGCGAACTTTTTGCACATGTGAGTGTTTAGTAATGCACAGACTTTAGTGAAAGGTATGAAATGTGATCATCAAGGATGCGGAGCAGGAGCAAATACAGCTGACAGCTATATCACACTGATGCCTGGAGTCATGTTATTACCTCTGCTCGGTGCCAGAGCTGGCACTGTCATCTCGATCAATGTTTCTCATGCAGATATTGTCCATGAAGCAGGAAACCACAAGCCGCAAATCCACAGGGAGCAATGTTATGTTGAAGAGAGAAAGAGAGTGAGACTCTGCCTCCCTGACCACAGAACATTACATACTGCTTGCTTGAGCTTGTGTGTGTGTGTGTGTGTGAGAGAGAGAGAGAGAGAGAGAGAGAGAGAGAGAGAGAGAGAGAGCTTTTGGAGTTTGTATCCCAGTTACATTGATGCCATACTCAGCTAGAAACAATTGTATCTCCAAGACTAGGATGAAAGATAAAGCTTTTAATGCTGATGCTCAAGATAGATTCAATCTAGTGTCATTTACATCATTTTTAAAATATACACCAAAGATGTGAGAGTACTGCCCTCTAGTGTGGTCCAAGCTTCTCTACACCTACAGGTGGGTGACAAATTACCTACGGAAAAACCATTATAAAGTGTACTGGATTAGTAAAGTCTTACACGCGTCTAGAAGTGTAATGGAGGGATGCAGTGCCATTCTTCCAAATGATATTCTCCCCATGACACTTCCAGAGACTTGTAGAATCTTTGCCAAGGCGCACTGAAGCTCTCTGTGTGGCTTGTAGTGGCCTAACACCATACTAACACATTTGACGTCAGTTTTTCCTTTAATTTGACACCCATCATGAAGTGATGGTGCTGTCTAACATGCTACAAAAATATCTCCCATAGGTGTTCAGTTGGATTCAAATATGATGACTGCAAATCGGTGACTCCAATAGCCATCGCATGATTTACATCCAGAGAGCCCGCGTGCCGTGTGGAGATGTACGCGTGTACGCCTGGAAGAGACCACGCCCATCAGCATAGAAATGGTACTACATCTAAGGATGTATACATTAATCAGAATGAATAGTTCATGTGTTCGAATGCAATTACAGACACAGATACAATAGGAGCTGCGCTATCCGTTTGAAGGAAGCTTGCCAGAAAGGTTCACATGGCATCTAGAGGTGTGCATCGAATCCGTACAAATATCTCATTAGTTCGGGAACAGCAGGGGTAACCGAAGCGGTGGTGGAAATTTAGAAGGCAGAACTATTCGAATCTGGAGGAACACCAGGAATCTGAAGAATGTAGAAGGTTAATTCCAAACCAATCCCCGACTGGTGACAGGAGAACTGTCTGTTGTAAGCCTTGTGTTGAAATAGTGGCTCCAACAAATTTTAGAAATAACAGCCCTGATTTCTGAAAGAATAACACCCACGACACAAAAGAAATATGTTTACTTAAACAAAATATCCACATATTGCTACTTAAAATACTTTCAACTTAGCACAAGTCATCCATCCATCCATCTTCTACCGCTTACTCCTTCTTCAGGGTCACGGGGAACCTGGAGCCTATCCCAGGGAGCATGGGCACAAGGCGGGGTACACCCTGGACAGGGTGCCAATCCATCACAGGGCACAATCACATACACACTACGGACACTTTAGACACGTCAATCAATCAGACTACCATGTATGTCTTTGGACTGGGGGAGGAAACCTGAGTACCCGGAGGAAACCCCCGCAGCACGGGGAGAACATGCAAACTCCACACACACACACAGGGCCACGGTGGGAATCAAACCCCGGACCCTAGAGGTGTGAGGCGAACGTGCTAACCGCTAATCCACCGTGCGCCCCCTTGTGTCTTTAAGATCACTAAGGCCCGCTTTGGGCTTAATTAACAGTAATGAAGAAAGCATACAATTCCCCAGGTTAATTATCAACTGATCATTAAACAACACACACACACACACACACACATATGCAAGAGAGAGAGAGAGAGAGAGAGAGAGAGAGAGAGAGAGAGAGAGAGAGAGATTAATATTCTGTCACAGAATTATATTTTTTTTAAACGCAAAATTAAATAAAAGCAACAATAACAGCAAAAAAAATTGGCAATTATATCAATAGTATAATAGAAATAAGCTAAACATTTAAAGTTCAGCAGGTGATAAAGGTGATTTCACACGCCTGTACTCAAGGCTAACAATAATAATACGAGCAGTTAAATGAACAATAATATAAACAACAACAATAACAGTAAACATAGCAACACTACAAGTTTACATCTACATTGTTATAAGTCTCAGTAATACTGTGTAAGAGTTAGCACAAATATAATGGCATGGAGCGATGAAGAATAAACATCCAGTCAATTCCAGAATTATTGGCACCCTTAATGAAAATTAACAAACACTAATATATAAATAAATATCACATGCACCACATGATCTGCTAAGCTTAAACATAATGCATGGAGATTGTTTGTTTGTTTGCTTTTTTTAAAAACTTTTTTTATATATATATATAAATGTTTTAAACTGCAACTGTATTAACAGAGAGCAAGAATAAGATGTAAATGATTATATATTGTGAATGTTTGCAGTACTCGGAAATGAAGTAGTTCTGTTTAGAAGCACGATTTTTGATCAGAATGAGATACAGTGAAATAGTATAATAGTTAGGGAAATGTTGTTTGTTTTGTTTTACAAAAAAAACATAACTTTTTTAAAAATCATACTTGAACAAAACAGCATCAAGCACTGAATGTTCATCCTTGCATGTAATAACAGGATTTCACCACCAGATGACGCCACATGATTAATTTAGACGAGTGTGGACTGCGAGGTGACATAAAGATGCTTTTAATGACTGTAATCATCTTGTTGCTTCTGTCATCATCATCATCATTGTTTATTTATTTATTTATTTATTTATTTATTTATTTTATTTATTTATTTATTTATTGTTTATTGTTATTATAAACCTACTTCAGTGGGCTGGGTATTAATGAAAACAGTTATTCATCCAATTCTTTTGCTGTCTTCCACTTAAGGTGGAATGGGAAAATGAGGAGTTAAATATGACTCAATTTTCATTATAAACTCCTCTGTCCTGAACACAGTAAAGGCAAAGTGCTGTTACAAAGCACTGAAACTGGAGACTCCTTCCATAAATGTTAAATAAACGTCTCCTTATAGAAAACTTACTTTTGTTGTTGTTGTTGTTGTTGTTGTTGTTGTTAAATAACTAGTTTTTAAGTCATTTATTATTAGGTGTAATCTTAGATTATGTAGTGGCTCCACCATACAGGTCCCTTGTGAATAAACCTGTGATTTGAAGCTGCACTACCGCTTTCATTGCTTTCGTAGAAATTCAATCAACACCTTCGGACCAATCAGATTCAAGAATTAAACAGTTATTCAGAAAAGCAGTCCGCCTTACAATAAAAAATCAGCCAATTAAGACAAAGCCATAAAAAAAATGTCATAAAATTTGTCTCTGTGCAGATATTTACACAGAAGTCTTGAAAATGTTACGCTGCAGAATGAAGGGAGTGTTTTCACCTTTAAGCGATGCAGATTGTACAGTATTTGACACACGCACTGTCAGTTTATTCGGTTCATGAGTGTAGTACCGACTACACAGTGTAAAATCACTCAAATGTGTGACGTGAAACAGTATATATGTTGCGTAAATGTGTATCCAGGGCGAAAAGCATTATAAAGTGGTGTCTTTTTCTTCTCTGTATCACACACACACTCACACACACACACACTCATGCACACACGCTCTGACGTAAACTCGGGTCATACCCAGTGACTCACAGTGTACGCAGTGATCACTCTAGACCGGATGGAGCCTGACACCGTCGGCGCGTGTACCCCTGCAGTGACCAGTCTGTAGATGGCTCAGTAAAGGTTACGCTCTCAACACACAGGTCTTTTTTCTCTCTCTCTCTCTCTCTCTCTCTCTCTCTCTCTCTGTTCTTCTTCTAAATGCCTCGCCTGACTTTTCCACTTCACCTTACATGAGTTTAAACTTCAGCATGTTTTCTTCACCCTGTACGTTTCAATAATTCATCCAGACACTCTGCATGAGGGAATATTCATGGAGAAGTACACTGCGACTTCATGTCGTTCTGTTCTGAGCAGGCTGAGATGGCCAGTGTAAAGAAACTAGCATGGCTAAGCCCCTCCCATTGCAGCCTAAGATTTGATCAGATTAATTGGTATTATTTTTAAAGGATCACATTTCTGAAGTACACTATTTTGGATTTTTCTGGAATAGAGTGCAAGAATACCCAAAACGGCTTCCAGGAAGCCACGGAGAATGGTATAAAGAAGAGAGAAAGGAGGCTAGGGCTGATTTCTTTCCATCCCAGGTTGTACATTCATGCAGCCTATCAGTGGCCGTGCGTTATGACTTGTACTCGTGTTCTCCGACGTTAAATGCTAAACGTATGATGTCATGTAGAAATGATTCAATTGTTATATCACACAAACCGACTCCCATTTAATACTCCCATTTAATACTGTTGAGACATGAAGAGGGCATCTCAGCCGTCTGGTTTACTTGTACGCTGTGTATATGTGTACATCACATGGCAGGCCACTGAATATTTCACATGGAAGATGTAGTAGACTCCAGGATGCCTGTAGTAGACTCCTGTCTCTCTCTCTCTCTATGTCGAATGCAAGGAATCGGTGTGCAGGACACGTCTCCCTCAGGAGCGCTGACTTAAGTCTAAAAGGGCACCCTGGCCTTCAATGCAAGAACTTGATTACAGGTTACTGGAGAATTGTTGCGACCGTCCATAGGCAAGGTCAGGAAACAGGCAGACGATGGCAAATCTATAAGTCAATAATCCAAACAGGCAGAGACGGTTAATAAAATCACAAGTAAAATACCAGGTACAGAGGAACTGTAATAACACTATAATACTGTAAAAAATATCGATTAAAATAGAAACAACAACAAAAACGCAGTGGAAATGATGAACTAGTGCAATTACTGATGTCAAATCACAGCAAACCAGTGACTACATTTCCCATCCCGCACTGCGGCCTACAAACATGGCCGCCATGGACCGCAATTCCCAGAAACACTCACTTGCGTGAAATTCACAGCATTCATATAAAGAGTATAAAGAGACTATTTGAATACGATGACTTTGCGAAGTATTGAGTGTTATCACCGTACCAAGCGTTTGTAAACTCTTCCTCGTTTTGTTTCATGTTCTTTGATCTTGTTTCTTGTTTCTTGTTCTATATATATATCTGTTTACAGATCACCTGACACATTGCCTGTTTTTGAGCACGCCTGCCTCTCTTTATTAAAAGCTGCGCTCGCATCCGTCCTAACCTCCATTACGTTAATCACGTGACAACTGACCTATAATGGGACCTTAATCATGACCCTTAACCCTCAACCGGATACAGCAACTGCCCAATCAGTAAGAAACTGCAAAGTGTAACCTCGTCCGTCCTGTACTTCTGACTTTAACAAAACGCTGACACTGGAGACTCCTTCTCCAAACGTTAAACAGGAAACGTCACCATATCGAGCATGTTTTTAAACGTGTTTATGCACAGCATATCTTTACACCATTCCTGTGTGAATTGTTACTATAGCAACGATAACGTATTAATATTAAGCTGCGATTTGCACCTGCACTACTGTCAGATCTGCGGTTACAGAAAACGAATCAACACCTTCTGACCAATGAGAATTCTGTGGAATAAATGGTGGTATAAGTAAGCAAATTCGTTGTTGATACGTGGCAAAATTCCATACAGTGTAAAAATCTACATATGTACAGTATACTGTCCGTATTTCGATTGATATTTACTGCCGATTTTATTTCTCTGTAGATTTACTCGTGGGTTATTATGGATCGGTTTGTTTTGTGTCACTGCACACTCTCTGTGTCTACCCTGACCTTCAGCCATGAGTGATTAGGGAATGTCGTCATGAATATTCGACGGCCATTTCCTAACAGCAGTGTGCTCTTCGTATAGTATATCTAATCATCCAAATAGCACAAGCTGTTTTCTAGTCTACAAAACCTACACAGCATGCAGACAGTAGCCTTGTAGTGAGATTATGTATAAAAAATACCAAAAAAAACCCCGCATGAACCATATGAAATTAACTGAATTGAACCTGTGAAAATCACAAGGGAAAAGAAATGAATCGTGTATATATTAGGAGCGAGGAAGGAAGGAAGGAAGGAAGGAAGGAAGGGCTTGTCGACATTCGTCAACATAAAGAAGAACGCTTTGTGCTGATAATAGACAGTGACGCTTGTAGTTTCAAGCTGAAGAGATCGTTTGAAGAGGAAGATTTCTGAGGAGGAAGAGTCTCCAGCTGAGGGAACACATACAGATCCCGGGGATTTAGATGGAGTTGAAAGGAGGCTCGTAATCAGTGAATGGTACAAATAATGTGTATATATATATATAAAATGTATGGATTAGTTGAATGGAGTTCCCCTGTGGCAGGCTCTAGAGTTTAGACTTGTTCCTGGAAGGCTCTAGAGTTTCATATCCAAACCAACAACATCATGAAGAACAAGAACGTTTCTTTGTTAGGAACTTTTGAACCTCCTACAGAGAGATATTACTGTAAATCCATTATTTATAAAACGGAAGAATAAACGAAAGAATATAGCAAAATTGCGACTAGAGGAGGCTGTCCACCAAATGTCAGTTACCTGGCAAGGTGAGTATTAGTCAGAGAAGCAAATAAGGAGCCAAGGATAACTCTTGACATGATGCTGCCACCCCCGTGCTTCACTGTGGGAATGGTGCTCTCAGGATACGCTGTTGGGTTTTTTGCCAAGTTTGGCCCAAAGTTCAATTTTGTTCTCATGTGGCCAAAGAATGTCTTCTCCAACCAACTCCATTTACAGCATTTGGTAGACACCCTTATCCAGAGTGACTTTTATATATATATATATATATATATATATATATATATATATATATATATATATATATATATATATATATATATATATATATATATATATATATATATATATGTTGAGGGTTAAGGGCCTTGCTCAAGGGCCCAACAGTGATGGTGCTGGGGTTTGAACTCACGAACATCCGATCAGTGGCCAAACATTTTAACCACTGCCCCAAACTCCAAATGGGATTTCATACGGCTTGCCACTCTTTCATCCAGACTACGGTTTTCCTGTAAACAACTTCTCCCATCTGAGGCGTCCAACTCCATCTCCAACTCCATCAGAGTGACCTATAACATCTTAGCTGTTTCGCTGACTAATGCTTAATTGACTCTTTTCTTGGACAGCATCCTCTCTGCCATATTTTTTTTATTTATTTATTTTCCTTCCAGGAACAGCTGTATTTAGATTGAGCTCATGTGACACTTTAATCGGGTGAATACGTATACAACGTGGGGCTGTTTTGTGTAAATTCATATAACATAATCCCGATGAAGTCCATTTCAGCTGCAGGTTGGAACACTACAAAATGTGGGAAGGTTCTCGAAGAGTGAATCCTTATGCAAGGCAAAATATTTGTCTCCAACAACTCACTATTCATTAGTATTCATAATGCCTTTCACACTGCTCTCACTCGATAGGTGTGCTTGAATGCTGAGAGATGCTCTCTCCACCAGCCCGGTCGCCATCTCATCATCCTCCATAGACAATCTTATTAAGAGTCTGTCCATGCAGGCAGCCTGCCATGGGAGCCTGTGTCTGCATCTGTGTGTGTGTGTGTGTGTGTTAGTGAGAGAGAGGCATAATATAGAAATGTACATTATTTTGTGTGTGTTAGCATCTATATCTCTATATACATCTCTATATGCATCTATATCATCTATATCTCTATCTATTTGGGTTTTTTTTTTTTTTGCTTGGTGTGTGAATTCTGGATCTGACTGTTCCTCAACCTCAGCTCCATCGCTCCAGTTCATAACTGGTCTCCACTAGGGATGCGTGCGGGACTGTTTTTGTTTGTATCAACTTTCTAAAGGTTTTGAGTTGGTTCTATTTCCCAAAATATAAACTAGTAGCCTGATTTGAACTACCACGACTCTCGCCTTTTCCGCTGCCTCAATTCCAGTCTCAGTGCACACCTGTAGTCTGAACCAGACGCCCTGATCTTAGACCTATGGTGCACCTCCTGGATTTGTATCCACTTACAGAAGAACATAGCATCTGTTCATTCTGAATAATGTACTGTATTCATATTTGCTTACTTATCTACCCGTGTGTGTGTGTGTGAAAGAGAGAGAGAGAGAGAGAGAGACAGAGAGAGAGACAGAGAGAGAGACAGAGAGAGAGACAGAGAGAGAGAGACAGAGAGAGAGACAGAGAGAGAGACAGAGAGAGAGACAGAGAGAGAGAGAGAGAGAACATTACCATATTGATAAGTGAATATGTATGTTGTGGTCATTTTTCAGTGATTCATCTTTTCAGTGAGAGTGTAAAATAAAAGAGGTGTGTGTGTGTGTGTGTGTGTGTGTGTGTGTGTGTTAGAAGTGCTCAATTTTAAATCCTGTCATCTGATTCGTGCTTCTCTAACACACAAACACACACACACACACAGAGTAAATTATTTTGGCGCAGGCCTAACTGTTTCATTTCAAGCCACTTTACACAGATAGCTGTTCAAAAAAAATAGAAAGAAAGAAAAACATGATATGATTATAAATAAATAAAGCCCTCCTACACACACACACACACACACACACACACACACACTACGGCATATTTCTTATTTATACCACAGCACTGTTGAATTCTCAATTCTGATTGGTCAGAAGGTGATTACTTTTCTATGACAGCAGTGCCATGTAAATCGCTGGTTTATATTAATGCCCCTGTTCAATAATTTACTCATCAATATGATTCCTTATTATTATAATTTACTTATGTCATCATTTCTGGTTCCCTGGTGGTCTAGAGGCTAAGAATCCCATGCTCTCACTGCCATGACGCAGGTTTGGTTCCCAGGCAGGGAACCCCAGACACTGGGGGTTGCTGGTCCCCAGAACGGATAAAATGGGAGGGTTGGTGTGAATTTAATTTATTTTTGAAAATATACACTAATTTCAAATCTGATGACTGCAACACACTCCAAAAAAGTTGTGACAGTCGACTGTTTACCTCTGTGTAACATCACCTTTTCTTTTAACACTTATTAAGTGTTTGGACGCTGGGTGAAGACACCAGTTGGTGGAATTTTCCCCCATTCATTCATTCCTTATCTCCCCAGCTGCACCACTGTACGGGATCTTCATCACTACACATTCTCAATGGGAGACAGGTCAGGACTGCAGCAGGCCATGCTCGCACCCCGGCTCCCTGCTTACGCAACCATGCGCTTGTAATCCGGGCAGAATGTGGTTTGGCGTTGTCCTGCTCTGGATGGCAGCGAATGTTGCTTTAAAATGTGTACATATCTTTCTGTATTAATGGTTACCCAAGTTACCCATACCATGGGCACTGACACGCCCTCGCACCATGACACACCCCGGCGTTAGGACCTGACACTGATAACAACTTGGACAGTCCTTTTCCTCTTTGGCCTGGAGAACACGACGGCTGTTTTGTCCAAAAACTATTTCAATTGTCGACTCGTCAGACCACAAAACACGATTCCACTGTGCTACTGTCCATCTCAGACGAGACTGAGCCCAGATAAGTGGGCGGAGCTTCTGGACAGTAAAGCCTTAAAGAGTAAATCCTTAACTTGCATCTGTGGATGCAGCGGCGAATGGTGTCGACTTACGAAGGTTTACAAAAGTATTCCCGAGCCCATGTCAAGATCTCCATTACACACTCATGACAGATTGTAAGACAGTGACGTCTGAGGGATCGGAGATCAGACGCATTCAGAGGTGGTTTTCAGCCTCGCCCTTTACACACCGAGATTTGACCGGATTCCATGAATCTTTTAATTATATTGTCCACTGTAGAAGGTGAAAAACTTCAAATCCTACCCATTTGTCTTTGGGGAATGTTGTTCTCAAAGTGTTGGATTATACTCTGACACATCTGTTGGCAGATCGCTGAGCCTCGACCCATCCTTGCTCTTGAAGAACTAAGCATTTTTTGAAGGCTCCTTATATACTATAATTAGACGATTGCCTCACCTGTTTCACATCACCTTCTTAATTCAACTCGTCACATCGCCATTAGTCCTAAACTTCCCCTGTCCCAACTTTTTTCGGAACGTGTTCCATGCATCAATTTCAAAATAAACGTTTACCTTCAAAAAACTATGGAGTTGACAAGGTAAAACATCAAATACCTTGCCTTTAAAAGTTTTTTGTTTAAATACAAGTACATTTAAGAATCCCTCCACTTTGTTTTTTATTAGCATTTTCCATACTGTCCCAACTTTTTCGGAATTGGGGTTGTAATACTTGTCAACCTCAGCTTCTCATGCCCTTTCTCTTGTGCTTTTCTCAAACTTTCATATATATCATGTTTATTATGAGGATAGACATGGTCAGTTGATGCATTCACTGTGTGTGTACATGTGTGTGTGTGTGTGTGTGTGTACGTGTGTGTGTGCGTGTGCGTGTGTGTGTGTGTGTGTGTGTGGCTGAAAATGGTTTCATTTTCCCCTGACAGTGCCAAGACCTTGCCGCCTAAAAAGGAGATGAAAAAGAATGAAGCTTCTGAGACACAAAATGTGTCCGAGCCATAAAGGACCTTGCTGTGTATACTGTAAAACAATCTTAGTTACCACTGTTCCCTTGTTATTTAGTTAGATAGCGAGCTGGCTATTTAATATTGTCTGATCATGTTTCGGATGTCTAGCTTGATGGTGCTGATTTCTTCCTAGCCCAGACCGTAGATCAGTCTGTAAAACGCTTAAGTTTGATTCACTGATACAGTCACGTTTGGCCTGCTGCTAGATGATAATCACTTAAAGCGCACCTATTATGGATGCCTAATTTTGTTTTAAAGGTCTCACAGAATAGAATCTACACGCATCTGAGGTCTAAAATCACTTTAACGTGCACAAAACGACTCGTGAAATGATCCGTTCTAAACGATTCGTTCTAAACCCCTCCTTACAGAGAGCATACTCTGTTCTAATTTGTCAGATGTCCCAGTCTGTTGTGATTGGTCTAGAGCTGTCAGCGTGTTTCGAAAAGGAAACGCCCACTAGCGTAACGAGTTTCCGCTCCGTCTGTCAGCCGATGAAGACCAGAGGCGGGGTTTATTGTTATAAACCTACGTAGGTTAGAACAGGAAGTAAAGTCTGGAATCACGAACGACTCGATTCAGCTGTTCAGAGTCGATTCCTTCTTTCGGGAGTTG
>CM022777.1:5819438-5836938 GCA_012411365.1 Ameiurus melas
ACCCGGTCTCCTCAGACACATCCTTAATTTCACACACTAACCATTAATTCAACAGATTAAGAGTTAATCAAGTGGATATAGTGTAGGATTTAAGGTACACAATTTGACATCGATTAGTGTTAGATAAAATATTTCCTTTGCAGGTAATCTTCATGCACTTTTCTAGGTAAAAGACACATACTAAATGTACAAAAGGTCCACACATGACACATAATCCCGGACCACTAACATGACTTAATGGCGGTACAAGCTCGGCATGCGTTTTGGGAATTTCATCAGGGAAGGAAGCTTCACTTCTTGCCCGCTGGCCTATCAATTCAGAAAGCTCCCTCACGGTCAGTTTTTAATGCTGGATGAAAAAGAAAACACACCTCCTTCCTGTCCCTGCATGACTGATATAGTCATCCTGTTCAGCCGTGGTGATCACATCATGTAGTTCATACTGTAGCCATCCCTGTTGCAGAACAAACTGGCACAGCTACTTACCGTAAATCAATTCGTCTCTTATATCATTTGCCGATCATTTCTCAATGACCATCACCAGTAGTCGTCTAACCGTCAAATTCAGCTAAAGCGCAGGCGATTCATGAAAAAATAATAAGAGAAGCTAAGAACGCTCTGTTATCTGTAGAAAAAAAAAAAAGAACCCTGTTCAAATAGAAACGGCTTCAGGGCATGCGAAGCCCTGCTGTGTCTTTGCTCTGGAAGTGTTCTTTTTCATTGCTTGTGTCTTTTGGGCAAAGATAAAGAACTGACACATGGTTAACGACGGCAGACTTTAGTCGATTGTTGTCTGAAAGGATGTAGAAATGGTGAGTTTGGAAGAAGCTAATTATTGGACATCGTCTGTTATTCAGGGTAAATCGTGCCTTCAGAGTTGTGTGAATCCCGAGTAAAGCTTTGAAGGCTGAAATTTACTCTGAAATGATTGCGTGTTCCCTGTAATTGCTCTCTCCAGGGTCTGGAGTATTGCACAATATCTCGTGAGCTCTTTGTGCAGTACAGAGCCATTTACGATTCGATTTATTATACTCCTATTCTTATCTTCGAAAAGCTTTTACTGAAACGAGCCGTTTACAAAGACGATGCCCTGCGTCAGTGAGGATCCGAGCGTAGTCCGGCGTCGCGGTATATTACAAGTGCTCTCGTAATGGTTCTGTCGTCAAGGCTTGCATTGTCCTGGATGGACGGGCTTTAATTGTGTTCTATATTGTGACCTCCGCCGTCGTAGTGATATTAACGTTGCCTTTGCAGACGCAGATCCTCGTCAGCCACGTTGTGCGCGTGCACTCCTCATCCGTGGAGACGCTGTGCTTCTTCCTGACCTTGCTCTCAGCTACTGTCACTCCGGTGTTCTGTCTCTCAGAGCGCTGGATTCATCTTCCCTGCGGCTGTTTCATCAACTGCGGGCAGGACGTCGGCTCTGTCTCCTCCGCTAGTGAGTATTTTCATAACCAGCACGTGGACACGGTTTTATTCACTGACCGAATAAGTGTATAAAGAGTCTTTACAAAATGTTTGCCACTTTATTTGTGTCTTTTCAAGTGCATAAAAGGAGGTTCGAATTCAACCTCTCCTTCCAGCAAGGTTACGGCATTTACAAGATACCTCACGCACCCTCGCCCTCTGTGGAGAAGCCCTGCTACAGCAGTCTGTACGATCACGATTTCTCCAAAAGCCGAGTCGCGATCCTAAGCAGCGGGCAGATCACGAGTCTGGCGTCACGTGACTTCCGGAAGATGGTGGTGGAAGAGGAGGAGGACTGCTCCCTTCACGGCAAGCTCCTCTTGGACAGTGCGTCATGCCAGGTGAGAACACAAGCCCCAGAGCAGCTGGACTCAGTGGAGCAGGACACTTTTGGAAAGGTGTCTCCAGCGGTGTCAGGCTGTGACGGGGAGGACCTGAACCTCGACACCTCCTCAGTTTTCGATGGTCCGGAGAGGAGGCTCTCACACGAGGAGTGCCGAAAGATTGAGCTGACCGACTGGGAGTGGTGCAGGAGCAAATCGGAGAGGACGCCGAGACAGGTAGCATCACACCTATACACTCTTGGAAGAACTAATCTAGCACTATTACGTGTTATTGTAATGAGCAGGACTCGGACGAAGTGTGGCGATCCATGTGCATGAGGTTTAATGACAAATCCAATTCACACAATCCAAAATCAAAACCGGTTAAACACAGCAGTACACAATCAATCTAGACAATGGGTGAATCCAAAGAGCAGTCATTAAACTAGTCAAGGGTCAAGAAGACAATCAGAGGCTCGGAACATACACTAACAGAGATGTTGGCAAGACTTTGTGATGTTTATGAGTTTACTGGCTTTTAGTTACAGATCAGAAGGCCGTGTGTTCAAATCAGAGAACCGCCAAACCTTCATGGTTGACCGAGACCCTTAACCTTCAGCTCTGATGTATCCTGCTGACACAGTATGCTGTACACTCAAAGCACATAGGAACTAGCTGAAGTAAACAATGTATATACAGTGAGGGAAAAAGAAGTATTTGATCCCCTGCTGATTTTGTACGTTTGCCCACTGACAAAGAAATGATCAGTCTATAATTTTAATGGTAGATTTATTTGAACAGTGAGAGACAAAATAACAACAAAAAAAAATCAGAAAAACGCATGTCAAAAATGTTATCAATGGATTTGCATTTTAATGAGGGAAATAAGTATTTGACCCCTCTGCAAAACATGACTTAGTACTTGGTGATGACTTAGTAATTACTTTTAATTTTCAATGCCCTGGCTGAGTGAAGGAGGTTCTCACCCATTATCTGATGGTACATGACCCCGTCCATCGTCCCTTTGATGCGGTGAAGTTGTCCTGTCCTCTTAGCAGAAAAACACCCCCAAAGCATTATGTTTCCACCTCCATGTTTGACGGTGGGGATGGTGTTCTTGGGGTCATAAGCTGCCTCCCCCCACACACACACACACACACACACACATGCTGGAAAACACTTCCTCAAAAGAGCATGTACTGTATGAAATTTAAACTTCACTTAAAATTTCTGTAAATGGCAAAAAACACATAAATATATGTTGCATGTATCTGACTCGCACATTTCAGTACAACACTTTCGCCATTTTTTTTTTGGGGTGATGGTGTGACATTTTGAAAAAGTGGAACCGATAAATCTCCCAGCATGACGAAGTGAAACAATCAGTGCATTTCAATTACGCCGTTGTATCTTAACCTTTAATGTATAATTTCTCAAGCCATTAGTCATGCAGTAAATAAATGCAACAAAAAGTTAAAGGCTTTGAAAAGGTGAAGCTTGATTAAACATGTGTGTGATGTACTTGATTGCAAACATCCCACTGCAAATGTCACTACCACTACTACTACTTCTAATATGACTACACTATTATTCTACTATTTCTATTACTGATATTACTATCACTGCTAAGATGATCAAAATACTACTCTTACTACTAATACTACAGCTACCACTTTTACCATAACTACTACAACTATTCTACTACTACTACTACTACTACTACTACTAATAATAATAATAATAATAATAATAATAATAATAATAATAATAATAATAATAATAATAATACCATTTCTTCTAATTCTACTGGCATTATTACTTCTATTACTACTACAATTACTATGACTACTAATACTGCTACTCTTACTACAATTATTGTTATTTCCTCACCTACCACTACTACTACTACTACTACTACTACTACTACCACCACCACTACCACCACTACCACCACCACCACCACCACTACCATTACCAACACCACAACACCACCACCACCACTACCACCACCACTACTACCACCACCACTACCACTACCACAATAACCACCACCACACTACTACCACTACCACTACTACACCACACTACCACCAATACCACCACCACTACCACAACAACCAATCACACCACCACCAACCCACCACCACCCCACCAACACCACACCAACCACCACAACCAACAAAAAACAAAACCACCACCACACCACCACCACCAAACCACCACCAAACCACCACAATCACCACCACCACCACACAACAAACCAACCAACCACCACAAAACCACCAATCACCAATCAACCACCACACCAAACAAAACACCCCAAACAAATACACAAAATACCCAACACCAACAAACAAAAACAAAAAAATACTAACAACAAAATACACAACACCCAAATCAAACACAAAAAAACCAAAAAACCACCCAAAACACCCACCACCCCCCCACCCCCCACCACCCAAACACAAAACCACCCCCCCACCACCCCACACAAAACAACACCACACCACCCACCACCAAAAACAAAACCAATACACACCAAACAAACAACCATACACAACTAAACCACCAAACCAATAACACTACCCCACTACCAACACCAAAACCACATACCCCACCCACCCCCCACCACACACCACCAACCACCCCCCACACAACCACAAACACATAACCACCCACAAAACCACCACACCCTCCACAACAACAACACACAACACAAAAAAACCAACACACAAACCACATCCACACCCAAAAAAACACCACACCACAAAAAAAAAAAAAAATACCACCCAACACAAAAAAAAAAAAAACACCAAAACCACCACCACACCCTACACACCACAAATACAATACCACACCACCACCACCACACACCACCACCCACATACCACCAATCACACCACCACCACTAACAACCACTACCACACACACCACCAATACCACCACCACCAAACAACACCACCACCACCACCACCAACACCACCACCACCACCACCACCAACACCAAACAACACCACCACCACCACCACCACCATACCACACCATCACCACCAATCATCACCAAACAATCACCACCAACACCACCACCACCACCACCACCACCAAAATACCACCACCACTAACCAATACCACATAACACCACCACTACCAAAAAACCACTACTACCACTACCACTAATACCCACAATACTATCAATTACTACTACCAAAACCACTACTACCTACTACAATTAAACTACTACACTACTATATTACAATAATTACTAATATTACTATTACTATTACTACTGCTACTACAACTAGTACTACTAGTACGACTATTACTACTACTGCTACTATTACTCTAATAACTGATAAACTCCCCTCTAGAAACCCAGCATAATTTCTAGAGCGTGAGATTGTGTGGGAGAAGTGTTCAGGGTTTTTTGTTTGTTTGTTTGTTTGTTTGTATTTGTTTGCACATTGTCATGTGTTGACAGGCTCACAATATTCAATAATGTGTACTGTTTTCTTGTACTAATAGCACTGAATTAATAATAAATAATTATCATTTGTAAAGTGATCATTGGGATGGTGGAGATGCGCCGTTTATGCAGTTATTCAGACGAATGCAGATGTTACTCACTCTGTGATGAAATGTAGTTCAGTCACTGCCAGCCAGTGCTTGAAAAACTAGGCTTATTTGGAAATGATGCTGAAAGTGCTGTCGTGGCCGTGATGTTGTGACTACCATGCCTAATGACTAATTGGAATGACTAATTGAGCTCTATTTGAATAATTAAGGAAGATCCTTTATTTTCCGAGCAATGAATTGTGCCTCTGTGTGCTGCAATGCATGGGAAAAGGTCAGTTTTCTTTGAGTTTTGTTTGCATAATGTTGAAAAACCCTACGTTGACTCATATGTCAGTACTGAGTCAACAGTACATAACAGTATGGACACATGCTGTAGAGTAGAGAGATTTTATTACGCTTAAATATAATCAGTGCTTGAGGTTCTTCGATTTGAAACTGCATGATGCTCATATTGCCTTAAAACCGCTCTGACCCATGGAGGCATGGACTCCACAAGACCTCTGAAGGTGTGCTGTGAAACCGTGATTCATCAGACCAGGCCGTGCCCTTCCAATGCTCCATGGTCCAGTTCTGATGCTCACATGCCCATTGTAGGCGCTTTCAGTGGTGGACAGGGGTCAGCATGAGCACCTTTCTATCACAGCCAACATTTTGTGCTACAGTAGGTCTTCTGTGAGATCATACCGACAGGCTAGCCTTCGCTCCTCACACGCGTTAATGAGCCCACGACCCTGTCTCCGGTTTTCCTTCCTTGGATCACTTTTGGTAGGTACTAATCACTGCATACCGGGAACATCCCTTAAGACCTGTTGTTTTATAGATGCTCTGGGGCCTTCGAAGTCACTCAGATCCTTACACTTACCCATTTTTCCTGCTTCCAACACGTCAACTTCAAGAACTGACTGTTCTCTTGATGCCTAATATATCCCACTCCTTCACAGGTGCTACTGTAACAAGATCGTCAATGTCATTCACTTCACCTCTCAGTGGATTTAATGTTACGGCTGATGTCTCCTCACAGAGCTCACACATTTACCTACCCACACACTCCTACATGCAAACACAGTTAGCCATTTAGTGACTCACCTTATGTACACACACACACACACACACACACACACGAACATTCACCATACGTGTACCACTTCTGCTTCGCTACTTCCCTTTCATCTCGCTCGCTATCTGCACCACTGAGGCATCGTGAGAAGGGCAGAATCTTGACATTTTGCTGGTCCAGTCCTCAGGGAACATCCTGTCCTCTCTCCCTCATCCCAGACACCCCAACCTGCAAAAACTCATTTCAGCGAGGTGGCTTCACCGGCTTCGCTTCAAAACCCTTTCAGTAATCTTGTCAGGTTAGCAAAATGCTAGCGATTTATTTAAAAAAAAATACTTAAGAATCCTCTCAGATTAGCTGAATTCTTAGAAATGTAACTAGCATTAGCAGTGACTCAGTGTCCATGCTAATTAGCATACGTAAGAATTCTCTCAGAAACCTTGGCAGGTTAGCTCATGTTCTTTCAGAAATCACATCAGGTTTGCACATTAGCTAGGCGGCTAATGTTAGCAGCAAAGGGTATGAAAATGTATAAATATAGCACATACTAGCTCATATTAGCTAGCTGGGGAAGCTAGCTGAAAATATCCGGGTATATAAAAGGCAGTGGCTTTCTCTTTTTTTCCCCCCACATTTCCAAGCGTTTCAAATCTGTAATACTCTATCGCCGTGTTTCCTCTGGGGCGTGTCCCTCGGTGTATCTATGAATGTACAGTCTGGGCTAGAAGGAAATCAGCCCCAGCCTCACTTCTCGCTTCTTCATAACATATAGTGAGTTTTTTCTTTTAAATTCGTTAAAAGCAAATAATCCAAATATAGCAAAATAAAGCAAATTAATGCCAAAAATGAGACAAATTTTATTGATGTCTATTTAGCGAGCTCAGCCCTGCTAGCACGTTCACACCGGACACTTCTGCTGATGTAGTAACTGGTAACTCGGTGTCATTTTATGGCATTTTATTTATCTAAGGAGGGATTTTTATAAACACGTGACAGGCTCACAATGCGAGTCCAGTAATGTGTGCTGAGGAGATTATTTCACTCTTGTCAAGAGCTTTTCAAGACAATGGTCTTTATTGTTTAGTTTTTTGTTTTTCGGTTTCCGGCTTCTCCTCAATAAATCGAAGTGACTTCAGAATTGGCGGAACAAGATGTAAAACTGTGAAAGTGAAATTCTGGTTAAATGACAACGTGCTGTTTGTTGTTGTGCTTCTGCGAAAGGTCCCTTCTGTTTTGTCGCTCCGTCGCTCCTGCCTTCACTTTGCTGTGTTTTAATACTGGGCTTGTTTGAGAAGTCTGTACAGCAGATGCTGTTTGGATTGTTGTGTGTCTGAGCTTGCTGTGATAAAGTCTGCTCTGATTCTGATCGTGGAAAAAGCAGGCTCATGACCTGCCTGGTGGATAAAATCTTACACAGACAACAAGGTGAGGGGTTCTGGGTTTCAATCCCATGATGCTGTCACATGATCAGCTGTAGATTGTTTGTTCTGCCTGCTACTTGGGTCATTCCTTGTATCTGGTGCCTTTTGGAAACTTCGTTCTGTCGTGAGAACATACTGTCGTGATAACATATCACAAAGATTTCAAATGAAGAGGAGTTTAAGGACTTAATAAGCTTAGTGAGATTATCAAGCTTAGCAGAAAGCACGTACCAAACATGACGTCAATTCATGCACTGTCATAGCCGACTGGTTTCCTTTCTTGAAGCAAAAATTCTACATACTGTACTAACAGGATGTAATATTGGTAGAAGAAGGAAAAAAAAAACTACCTAAAAGGAGAGCTACAGTTCTCTGCAATCAAACATGATTCAACCCCCTATTTCAGGTTGATTGTCAAAATGTACAAATGTTTGCGGTGAACAAATCAAACGAAAGCAGTTGTTCGACACAACGAATGCGAAAGTGGTTTCCACAAATTCAGCTCAAAACGCAACGGGTAATGATTTCTGAATGAAACCCATAGAGCACCTGTGCGGTGAACTGAAGAGGAGAGTCCACCAGCATGGACCTCGAAATGTGAAGGATCTGGAGAGGTTCTGTCTGGAGGAACGGTCTCAGATCCCTCGCCATGTATTCTCCAATCTCATCAGGCGTTATTGGATTCAGACTCAGAGCTATTATCTTCGCAAATGGAGGTAGCACAAAGTATTGATTAAAAGGGTGCCAATAATTGTTGCACATCAATATTTAACAAAGATGGGTTGTTGTTGGTTTTTTAGGGTTTTTTTTTTTAATAAAACAAGTGTTTTGTTTTCAAATTGGTCGATATCCATGAGAGCAGAGTATTTTGTGAATTTTTTGAACAAAAGATCAAAAAGTTAAACAATCAAGACGATTTTTCACAGCTTTCTTTGCTCGTATTTTCCAAGGGTGCCAATATTAGTGGAAGCCACTGTGTGTATGTATATATATATGTGTGTGTGTATGTGTGTGTGTGTGTGTGTGTGTGTATGTGTGTGTGTGTGTGTGTGGTGTGTGTGTGTGAGTGGGATGGAGGAGTACAGTTTACATGAGGTTAAGGAGGCCTGTGTTTTTAAAACTCCATCATGAATTCCTGATGCATGCAAAGCACACCCACACTCGGGACTCGGCGGAAAGGAAGGCACTCGCATTCAATTATAAAACGAATCAGAGGTAAAATGGGACAAGGGATGTGACAGACCGCCTGTGAGTTCTTTTTATAATGAAATAGTGATCATGTGGACGGGGTGTTTATTACACTCCGTCACCTCTATCGCTCTCCTGCTGCAGCTTTTAAAATATTCTCATTACAGTATTGCTGGTTACAGCTGGGTTTTTAATGCCACGAAATAAAGTCTGGTTTCCTCGATTGGGCTCCAAATATTCAACCTTTCGTTTTGACCTTTTTGGGACTGCCACCCACCTCCCATCGGAGAACCACTGAGAAACCAAACGTGTTTGTATTTCCTTCCCCAGAAGGTCCAGATATTGTTAGAAATGGTGCATTGTATGTTGTACTTTATGTAGTTTTAACATCTGAGAATTCGCTACAGTATATCAGCAGAAATGTCGAATTACAAGGCTGATAAAAGTACACTGTAGCTAGATGTATTTTTATCTGCCAGTATATAGAATTTACATTGCAAATAAATAGTGTAACAATATGGCAAGATATACAGTATATCTAAGATAAGGGAAAGTGGCTAATAAATGTAAAAATGGACACGTAATCCACATAATCTAATACTGAAGAAAAACATGTTTATTTAACAAACAGAAACGTAAAATCGTTGACTTGGTGAAGTTTTTTATTTAGCATTTGTGGAAGGAGTCTCCAGTGTCGATGCTTTGTAGCAGTCAGAGGTATAGTTATAACTTTAAGTTTTTAAACGCTGGCCATTTTGTGTTTTCTTGTTATCATGACAGGCTGAGTTGTTTTATTATTGTTATTATTATTATTATGTATGCAAATATATATAACTAAATATAACTAATATATACAAAATTGTTAGCATTGGCAAACTGCCACAATATAAGAGGAATAAAGCACTTTGAGACATAATGTTATTGGAAAATAATCAATCTGCATTACACCGTGCCATCGCCTTATTATTTTCCCATAAGGCCCTAAGTGTTTCATTCCTTGCATAATTTCAGAGAGGTCGCCATTATAGAGCACGGCTTTCATATTTAATAAGCTCAAATACTCAAATATGAGTTCCAAACTTTTCTCTGGTCCTGTTGTCCAAAGTTACAGTAAATCCTATCAGAAACGAAGCAGGAAAGTCGATGGAACTTCGCTCGAGTTGCCTGTGAACATTTCATCCGTGACTTAAATGGAACGCAATCGGAAGAAACCCCATTCTCGTCACTTAAAACAAAATAACGAGAGGTCTTCTCTTTCTCAGCTGTCTAGATCAAATAGACTCACGCGTCTACATCGTGTCTCTAAACGTCGATCAATTTTTCATTTGGTTCGCTGGGATGAGAGACGCGACCTGCCATGCGGTGACATAAAAACCGACGCGGCTCTTTATCTTCGACAGAACCTCGAGAAGCGCTAAAGCCAAAACGTTTGAATAATTTAGATCTCTATGGTGTGTGGTGCGCCAATCTTCCGTCACAAATCTATCCCTACACCTGCGCCCGTGGCTTTTGTAAAGTCTAAATCGAGTCTCTCTTTTGAAAAAAAAAAAAAAAATCTATTTCTTTCAATCCAATATGTCTTGATAGCACCACTTGTCTAGGACAACAGATGCCTGCAGGCACCATTTAATACTGACGCAGAGCATCGCAACGCCTCGACATGCCGAGACAACGACTCTTAAGTTCTCAGCCAGATGTTCCTGCCAGTTCTCATGACCGGAACGTTTTTAGGATAACAGTATGGAGAAGGATGCTTGCTCCGGTCTGAACTTCTCGTTTAGAGAGTGATGAAGGAGACGGACTCATTAACGAAGACTCTCCAGTGTGTGTGTAAATAGGTAGCTGGAGCAATTAGCTCCGAGTCTTGGTTTGATTAGCGACCTATTGGTGTTCCATGGCTTCCACATGCAGGACTCATTAACTCCAAGCAAGCAAAGCTCTCGGCCAGCCTAGATTTATTCGATCTACTGCATTAGTGTGTCGGTAGGAAAGAAAAAAAAACAGAACATATGTTTGTGAGAAAATGGGATGTTACAGAGAAAACAGCACAGTGTACCTAAGAGAAGGTCAACTGTTATTTGATTGCATTTTTAATTGTTTGACTGTTTACTGTTTTTTTTTATCTTTTATTTAATTATTTAATCATTCTAAAATTCTTTGATTTCTTCTTCTTTTTCTACTTGTTCTTATTATTCTTCTTGTCTTTACTTCTTGTTATTTTTTTCCTATTATATTATACTGCATATACAGTGTATTGCGGTATTAGTATTATTACTGGTTTTTTTATTATTTATATGTATTTTTCATAATGTACTTTATATTTGTGTACTTTTTATTTGCTTAAGCTTAATTTTCTATTTGTATTTCCACATCATCTTCTATTTTATCCCTGTACAATCTGTTATATTACTTTTTTACTATTTTTTTTTACTATTTTTTTCCTTTTTTACTTTTTTACTTTTTTTTCTGCTACAACAAATTACCACTTAAGTTTATTATTATTATTATTATTATTATTATTATTATTATTATTATTATTATTATTATTATTATTGTTTTTGTTTTGTTTTGTTTTTGTTTTTTATTATTATTGTTTTACAGAATGTATATAAAAGACTTTTGCTCAGCTATTCATAAGAAAATTCACCCTGCTTTGTCGTTAACGTTTTTGTCATAGTTGAATGTCTGTCACTCATTTCCCTGTGCAATTAAAGTGCTTTAGTCTGTGTCCTTGTCCAACAAGGAAAAGTCCCTGTGATGTGCCTTTTAATTAATGAAAATGATTTAGAAAGGATGGTAATGAGTGTTCTGGCATAATAGCTCGAGCACTTTGACTGCAGTCTGAATTTCCACTGATAAAATGTAATTCATGTATCCTTAATTAGAAGTTGCTTCATTTTTCGTCAAATCTAGAGCCAGGCTGCTTTTAGAGGCAGATTCATTTTCACAGTCTTTTATTGGACATAGTTCACTGCGCCGGAGAATAATGAGAAGAGTTTTCCTCATTTTCCCCCTTTTTCTACTGCAGATCTGCAGAGATTTGTATTTTATCTTGGCGTTGGGCTTTGGGCTGTATCTGTAGAGTAAGTTTCTCATCATCACTTCCCAGTGTGTGTTAACTGTTCGCAAGAAAAGCCCAGGGAGTCAGACAGCATGGATCTAAGGTCTGAGAAGGTCTGGTGAGATTTGCACATTCGTAGCTGCACATATCTATCACAGGAACCTTTTCGGGGATTTTAGTTCATTTTCAGTTCCTGCTCAGAGTGAGTAATATTTTTCTCTAGAGTCAGGACCAGGGGTCTTCAAACTTAGAAAGGGCCTTTGTGGCTACAGGTTTTCATTCCAGCCAAAGAGAAGGTACACTTGTTAGTTCATTGGAGACCAAGATGAACTGATTAAACAGCTGGAAACAGCTGGCTCCGGCTTGGTTAGAATGAAAACCAACAGTCAGACCTGATCTTTGAGAATGAGATTGAAAAAGCTTGTTCTGAGTATGTGCATGTTTGCTGAATTGCTTTGTTTGGGCAATTCTATGAAACGCTTGATCCATCATGTAGTTTGTGGAAATGGTCACAGCACCTAATGTCTACTGGGAAAACTCATCCAGGAACTGTGTAGTTCTGGTTAAGAAGAGTTGTGATACTCTATTGTTCCTTGAAAGATCCCCAAACTCGAGGGAAATGTGAATAATGTGGTGCAGATCACAACCAGTGCTTAAAGAGACTTCAAAACCAGGCACAGTTCAATAAAAAGACATATTTCTGAAGTAATGTAGCAAATACAGTTGCAGTAAAAAAAAAAAAAAAAGATTCAACCCCCATTGTAAATCAGGTTTATTGTAAAAAAATAAATAAAATAAAATGTAAAGGCTTTCAGCTGTCAAACAAAAGCAATTGAAATAGTTCGACACAACGAACCCTTCAAGTGGTTTCCCCAAATTCAACTGAAAATGCAACTTATAATGACTTCTCCAGTCTCAAAATTATTCATCCTCCTGAATAGAATTCGTCACAACAGCACGACACGGGTACGACACAGAATAATTTTGATTGCCACTGTACATTCAACATGTTTTATATACATAAGTCTTTAAAATCGCCCATGGTTATGTCTGACTTTGTCTTATAATTCTTATTTCTGCTCAACAGAGATCTGTAGGCGGATTGGCGATCCCTCTTTGTGCCTTCCAGGGCACTGTGTCCCTCCAGGCACCCACAGGCAAAACACTCTCCCTCTCCACCTATGAGGTGAGCAGTGATGGCCTCAAGATCTCCCCAAACAACACCAAGAAGGTCGAGGTGTACCGCTCCAAATCAGTGGGCCATGAGCCCAGCGCGGAAGAGCCTAACTCCAGCAACGGGGGTGGTGGAGGAGTGGCCGACACCAATGTGAAGATCCATCTTGAGGTTCTGGAGATCTGTGACAATGAGGAGGCCATGGACAGTGTTTCTATTGTGTCCAACATCAGCCAGTCGTCGATGCATGCACGCTCCCCATCGCTCCGTTACTCTCGCCGTGAAAACCGCTTTGTATCCTGTGAGCTTGGAGAGACAGCTTCATACTCACTGCTGATCCCTGGCTCCAGCCCAGATGGAGCCAGCATACACATCCCAGATACGGTGGAGGCACACCGGCAGAACAGCCGGCGCCAACAAAGTGAGGTGGGCGGCTACCGTGAAGAGATCCAGCTTCTCAATGAGGTCTACATGAAACAGGAGGGAGAACTGGACAACTAATATTAGCAGATGCTTATAGACTTTGCTAGTCCTGACTGAAACTGACACAAGAAGTATTACTGGAGAAGCAAAACATAAGAAGTAGATAAACAGGAGAATAAGAATATAAGTTGGGATGCAGTTCATTTCAGAAGCTTTCCAGAGATCTAGCGTTCAACTGATGGAGGAAATGTATGTGGTTTCTCAAACTAGAAAGTAGTATCAAAAATGCCATAGAGTTATATACAGTTAAATATAAAATTACCAGAGTTAAAATCTAGCAACCTAACTTAGGTTATTTGATTTGTCCTTCTGGGGGAACACTTAAAAGGTTTATGTAGAACCCTAGAACAAAGGGTCTCAGCTATCACTTCAAGTAGAACTAAGTACCCTTAACTCTCCATTTGTTTTAAACAAGTATTAACATGTATTTTTTAATAGAGGGTATGCACGTGACATCACGGTAGCCGTAACTCGCTGCGGTCACGCCCACTGAGTAGCAAACAGACTGTGCGATCGACTTTGCTAACAGATTCAACAATAGCTCGAAGCTATCTTTTTACAGCGTGCCAAAACACCATTCACTCCTTGTTTACTAAGTCGAGCAGTGTAAGTGTAAGTTCTTTAGGCACGTGGTATTCATGTTGTACAATGATGAATCATTTGCTACATATTTCTTTTTAAACTCTGCCTGTTTCCATTGATGAATAATGGAGGCTCATTCATTCTCTGACTGTGTTTTACCTTCACAAATACACAACTTTTTAGTAAGTGGAAGCAGTGTCCGCTACAAACAAACTAGGACTGGCTGGCTTACGGGTCACCGGATAAAATTATATAATAAAATAAAAATATTTCTACATACAACCAGAATGTTTATTGGTGTTCTTGTCACTTTAATTTCTCCCAACAAATCCCGCCTTGAAGTAGGACCAAGCATCAAGGCTTTTGTATGCCTTCAGGCTTTGCTTAGAGTATTTCCCCGCCCTTGAAATCAGGTACATATAAATGTTGGGAAAACAGATTTCTGGCCACATGTCAATGTCCATGGACTACAGGTTCTTGAGCTGACTGTTGAGTCCATCTGCCTTGAATTTAAGCTGATAATCATTAGTTACACTAGCGTTTTCGTGGCTTCCCTTATTAAAACCAGGCATTTTGGTGGACGTTTTGCCATTCAGTCCGGCCAAGGGGGGGCGTGTTCCGGTGGGAAAGTGACGTCAATGCATACCCTCAATACTTTTGAAAACAATATGCTTTTGAAACTATTTGACATCTGAGCGTTTTGTTACACTGTTACGTTACGTCACATTAAACATAGCCCCACGTATCCTCATGATGCAGGAGCTCAGCATACTTGATGTAGAAGGATGTTCAACTTGCTTCCACAAACACTGTGATGTAATTATGGATCAAACTGACGTTGTAGAGACTCCTCGTTCGCCATGTCGTGGACATGGCAGTTGGGTGAACTCTACGAACGAACATGGTACACAACTGATTGGTTGTTACAAACGAAGAATACCCAAGCCAATTCATTCGCATAGGTTTTACTAGCATGCTAAACCCGCCTTTCTCAACACCCAGTTTATTTAATGGCCTCATGTACCACCTGTCTTTTTTTCCCTTTCCCATTTTTCTTTGTAAATCGGGAATAAAATATCGTCCACTTCCTCTTGTTCTATATTATTCTTCCTGCACCCATGAAAATTGTTGCGTAATTTTAAAAGCACCCCCTAGAGCACGTAGGGTGAATAACGTGAACGTATGCAAGCTTGTATTCATGAATTTGAACCCTCACATTACGTATGCTGAGGCTTTAATAATACGGTTAAGTTTAAAATCCTGTTAGACAGGGGTTAGTACAGAATTCAATTGGTTATGCTAGTTGAGATGGGTCTTCAGTCTTTCTTTCTACCACCTGGGTGCCAGATAAGAGAGAGGTGTCTGATGTTTACAGCTTGTCTCTGGGTATATATATATATATATATATATGTAATGTTGTTGCTTACTTTAATCACCCTGAAAGAAGATAAGCCAACCGGGAATTCTCCCAACCCTACTGATTAACACTCTTGTGTCATTAGTGTGAACAGACCTCTGTCCTCAAACAGTTTTGGGCACACTTTTGCCAAATCAATAACGCCATTTGTATGATGCACAAGAGTCATAAACAACAACAGAAGTCAGCGTATGTATATGGCAGCCTGGGAAAAGCCTTCGAAAGGTTATGTTTGGACATGTTGTACAGAGCTGAAAAATACAGGCTTTTATAAGCAGAATGAATTGAAGCAGTGAGTGAAGATTTCGTTCCAGACATCAAAACAGTAATTATCTCAAATAAACTACTGTCTATTGATTTCATTTGCATTTCATTTCCTTATTTGTTCATTCATCTTTCGTAAGCACTTGGTATGCTTGGTCAGGGTCGTGAGCGGTGTGAGCATTTACAGATTTTTAAAACCTTTAAAGAGTCTGTAATTACTCTAACATCATGTCTATATGACCTTAGCTTGAATGATGCTAACGTGAATGAATGTTGTTTGTATGGAAAAGCAACATTAGTGAGACTTCATCAAAGTATAGACCACATTCTGCTTACGCCAACCTTCAGCACGATCCAGAAAACACCTTGTGAAATATGTTATAAAGATATATTTCTCTGTCCATTAGCATGTGTCATTTTTATGTTTTGCCATCGCCACTGCCGTATTCGTAGCTGTCCCGTGAGTTTTGCGTGCTCCTATTGGTGGCTTAGATTAAATGATATTTTTTTAAAACATTAAATATCTTTCACCAAAACAGCACGAAAATGTTTTTATTTTCTTTATAATCTTGCCTTTGCCTTGGTGTCTGCAAAGATGGTTGCGAGTTGAAATCGGTGGTGTTAGAATGTATTATGTGACATCTTCACTGACCCTATATGTGTCAAAACCTCCTCCATAGTGCCTCCACTACTTGATTCATCTGTGCATCCACCCCAGATTATTGTTAGCTCGATATCTCCAGAAAGATTGGCTGAATATTTGTAGAATTTATATGGAATTATCATTGTAACCAGAGGATGAACTGATTACATTTTGGAATTGATCGAAAAGGGGTCAAGGTCATAGCAAGGTCAAAAGTCTGAAATAGTTTTTCTTAAAACAACTTCCTTCCTCTTTGAAGTACAGTATATTTAAGGGGGTTTTAAGGAGACAGATTAGTAACAAGAAGGAATAGACTTGGTGGTGGAGGCATTCCCAATGACACCATCAGCATTGAGATCTACTTTCTTGTTATTTTGTCAATCTTCCAGAATTCAGCCGCAGAGTCATGTGTTTTATTTTTTCCAGGCCGCCACACTGATGTATCCGACATTACATAAGCAGGGAAATGAACAAACAGGCTGTACAGGCCTTAATTGCGGAGATGATTTGCTCTGGAGGTGGGCTGCAGCTCATCAGCTGTGCATGATTTGGGTGAAAAGGCAAAAAGAAAGAAAGAAAAAAAAAAGGTCAGATGCAGAGCGTTTGATTTTCTGCAGCTGTCACTGGCTTTTGTGTGCTGAGAGCTGAGGGAATGTGTGAGTAAGTGAATGTGTGAGTAAGTGAATGTGTGAGTGAGTGAGTGAGTGAGTGAGTGAGTGAGTGAGTGAGTGAGTGAGTGAATGTGAGTGAGTGAATGTGTTTGTGAGTGAGTGAGTGAGTGAGTGAATGTGAGTGAGTGAATGTGTTTGTGAGTGAGTGAATGTGTGTGTGAGTGAATGTGTGTGAG
>CM022777.1:5839438-5841608 GCA_012411365.1 Ameiurus melas
TGAATGTGTTTGAGTGAGGAGTGAGTGAGTGAGTGTATGTGTGTGAGTGAGTGAGTGAATGTGTGTGAGTGAGTGAGTGGTTGTGTGAGGAGTGAGTGAATGTGTGTAGTGAATGTGTGTTAGTGAATGTGTGAGTGAGAATGTGTAGGAGTGAGTAAGTAAGGAGTGGAGTGAATGTGTGTGAGTGAGGTAGAGTAATGTGTGTGAGTGAGTGAATGTGTGAGTGAGTGAATGTGTGTGTGAGTAAGGAGTGAGTGGTGGTGTGAATGTGTTGTGTGTAATGTGTGTGGTGGTGGTGTGTGTGAGTGAATGTTGTGAGTAAGTGGTGTGTGTGAGTGAATGTGTGTGAGGTGTGTGGTGGAGTTGAGTGGAGTGGGAGTGAGGAGATGTATGTGTGAGTGGAGTGAATGTGTGTGAGTGTGTGAATGTGTGAGTGAGTGAATGTGTGTGAGTGAGTGAATGTGAGAGTGAATGTGTGAGTGAGTGAGTGAATGTGTGAGGAGGAATGTGTGTGAGTGAGTGAATGTGTGTGTGTGAGTGAATGTGTGTGTGAGTGAATGTGTGAGTGAGTGAATGTGTGTGTGTGAGTGAGTGAATGTGTGTGTGAGTGAATGTCTGTGAGTGAGTGTATGTGTGTGTGATTGAATGTGTGAGTGAGTGAATGTGTGTGTGAGTGAGTGAGTGAGTGAGTGAGTGAATGTGGTGAGTGTGAATGTGTGTGTGAGTGAGTGAGTGAATGTGTGTGAGTGAGTGAGTGAATGTGTGTGTGAGTGAGGAGGTGTGAATGTGTGTGTGAGTGAGCATGTGAGTGGGAGTGAAAGTGTGTGTGTGAGTGAGTGAATGTATGTGAGTGAGTGAATGTGGGAGTGAGTGAATGTGTGTGAGTGAGTGAATGTGTGGAGTGAATGAATGTGTGGAGGAGTGAATGTGAGGAGTGAATGTGTGTGAGTGAGTGAATGTGTGTGTGGAGTGAATGTGTGAGTGAGTGAATGTGTGAGTGAGTGTGTGAGGAGTGAGTGAGTGAGAATATGTGTGTGAGTGAGTGAATGTGAGTGAGTGAATGTGTGTGAGTGAATGTGTGTGTGAGTGAGTATGTGTGTGAGAATGTGTGTGAGTGAGTGAATGTGTGAGTGAGTGAATGTGTGTGTGAGTGAATGTGTGAGTGAGTGATTGTGTGAGTGAGTGAATGGTGTGTGTGAGTGAATGTGTGTGTGAGTGAATGTGGAGTGAATGTGTGAGTGAGTGAATGTGTGTGAGTGAGTGAATGTGTGTGAGTGAGTGAATGTGTGAGTGAGTGAGTGAATGTGTGTGAGTGAGTGAGGAGTGTTTGTGAGTGAGTGAGTGAATGTGTGAGTGAGTGAATGTGTGTGTGAGTGAGTGAATGTGTGTGAGTGAGTGAATGTGTGTATGTGTGTGAGTGAGATGTGTGAGTGAGTGAATGTGTGTGGAGGAGGAGTGTGTGTGTGTGAGTGAGTAAGGAGTGAGTGTGTGAGTGAGTGAATGTGTGTGTGTGAGTGAGTGAATGTGTGAGTGAGATGTGTGGAGGAATGTGTGAGTGAGTGAGTGAATGTGTGTGAGGTGTGAGTGTGTGAGTGGGAGTGAATGTGTGGAGTGAGTGAGGGTGTGGAGTGAATGTGTAGTGAGTGAGTGAGGATGTGTGTGAGGAGTGAGTGAGTGAATGTGTGTGAGTGAGGAGTGAGGAGTGAATGTGTGTGTGAGTGAATGTGTGTGTGAGTGAGTGAGTGAATGTGTGTGAGGTGTGAATGTGTGAGTGAGTGAATGTGTGTGTGAGTGAGGAGTGAATGTGTGGAGTGGAGGATGTGTGAGTGAGTGGGAGGAATGTGTGTGTGAGTGAGTGAGTGAGTGTGTGAGTGAGTAGTGAGTGAGTGAGTGAATGTGTGTGTGAGTGAGTGTGAGTGAGTGAGTGTGTGTGTGAGTGAGTGAGTGAATGTGTGTGAGTGAGTGAGTGAGTGAGTGAGTGAATGTGTGTGTGTGTGAGTGAGTGAATGTGTGTGTGAGGTGGATGATGTGTGAGGAGGAATGTGTGAGTGAATGTGTGTGTGAGTGAATGTGTGAGGAGTGAATGTGTGAGTGAGTGAGTGAGGAGTGAATGTGAGTGAGTGAATGTGTGTGTGGAGGAGTGAGTGAATGTGTGTGAGTGAATGCGTGA
>CM022777.1:5842108-5874608 GCA_012411365.1 Ameiurus melas
ATGTTCACGTACGGTTGAGGAGGAGTGAGCGAATGTGTGTGAGTGAATGTGGTGAGTGAGTGAGTGAGTGAGTGAATGTGTGTGAGTGTGTGTATGGTAGAGTGAATGTGTGGTGAGGGAGTGAGTGGGTTGAGTGAGTGTTGAGTGAAGTGAGTGAGTGAGTGTAGTGTGTGATGTGTGAGTGAGTGAGTGTGTGGAGTGAGTAGTAATGTGAGTGAGTGAATGTGTGTGTGAGTGAATGTGTGTGAGTGAATGTGTGTGAGTGAGTGATGAATGTGTGAGTGGTTGTAGGAATGTGTGTGAGTGAGGAATGTGTGTGTGAGTGAATGTGTGTGTGAGTGAATGTGTGTGAGTGAATGTGTGTGTGTAGTAGTGAGTGAATGTGTGGGTGTGAGTGAATGTGTGTGGTGGAGGTATGTGTGTGTGATTGAATGTGGTGAGTGGAGAATGTGTGTGAGTTAGTGAGTGAGTTGAGTGGTGGAGTAATGTGTGTGTGAGTGGAGGAATGTGTGTGAGTGAGTGAGTGAATGTGTGTGTGATGAGTGAGTGAGTGAATGTGTGTGTGGGAGTGAGTGAGTGAATGTTTTTTTTGTGTGAGTGAGTGAATGTGTGAGTGAGTGAAATGTGTGTGTGTTAGTATTGTGGAATGTATGTGAGGTGAGTGAAGTGTGTGAGTGAGTGAATGTGTGTGTGTTGAGTGGAATGTGTGTGGGAGGAACGAATGGTGAGTGTGGAAGTGAGTGAGTGAATGTGTGTGAGTGAGTGATGTGTGTGTGGTGAGTGAATGTGTGTGTAGTGAGTGAATGTGTGAGTGAGTGAGTGTGTGTGAGGAGTGTGTGAGTGAGTGAATATGTGTGAGTGAGTGAAGTGAGTGAGTGAATGTGTGTGGAGTGAATGTGTGTGAGTGGTGAATGTGTGTGAGTGAAGTGTGTGAGGAGTGAATGTGTGAGTGAGTGAATGTGTGAGTGAGTGTGTGAGTGAGTGAATGTGTGTTAGGTGTATGTGTGTGAGTGAATGTTGTGTGTAGTGAATGTGAGTGAGTGAATGTGTGAGTGAGTGAATGTGTGTGAGTTAGTGAATGTGTGTGTGTGAGTGAGAATGTGTGTGTGAGTGAGTGAGTGAATGTGTGAGTGAGGAGTGAGTGAGTGTATGTGAGTGAGTGAGTGAATGTGTGTGAGTGAGTGTATAAATGGTGTGTGAGTGAATGTGTGAGTGAGTGAATGTGTGTGTGAATGTGTGAGTGAGTGAATGTGTGTGTAGTGGAGTGAATGTGTGTGGAGTGAGTGTGTGTGTGAGTGAGTAAGTAGTGAATGTGTGATGAGTGAATGTGTGTGTGTTGAGTGAGTGAATGTGTGAGTGGAGTGAGTGTGAGTGAATGTGTGTGTGTGAGTGATGAATGTGTGTGAGTGGTGGAGTGAGTGGAGGAGTGAATGTGTGTGAGTGGAGTGTGTGTGTAGTGAGTGAGTGAATGTGTGTTGAGTGAGTGAAGTGAGTGAATGTGTGAGTGAGTGTGGAGTGGGTGAATGTGTGTGTGTGAGTGAGGAGTGATTGTGAGGAATGTGTGAGTGAGTGAATGTGTGTGTGGAGTGAGTGAATGTGAGTGAGTGAATGTGTGTGGTGGAGTGAATGTGTGTGAGTGGAGGAGTGAGTGTGTGTGTGTGAGTGAGTGAATGTGTGTGTGTGAGTGAGTGAATGTGTGTGAGTGAGTGAGTGAGTGAATGTGTGTGAGTGGTGAGTGAGTGAGTGAATGTGTGTGAGTGAGTGAGTGAATGTGTGAGGAGTGAGTGAATGTGTGTGAGTGAGTGAGTGAATGTGTGTGAGTGAGTGAATGTGTGTGGAGTGGGAGTGAGTGTATGTGTGAGTGGAGTGAATGTGTTTGAGTAGTGAGTGAGTGAATGTGTGAGTAGGAGTGAATGTGTGAGTGAGTGTGAGTGAATGTGAGTGAGTGAATGTGTGAGTGAATGTGTGTGAGTGAATGTGTGTGGAGTGAATGTGAGTGAGTGAAGTAGTTGAGTGAATGAGGAGTGAATGTGTGTGGAGTGAGTGAGTGAATGTGGTGGGAGTGAGTGAATGTGTGTGGAGTGTGGAGGAGTGAGTGAGTGAATGTGTGTGAGTGAGTGAATGTGTGTGTGTGAGTGGAGTGAGTGAATGTGGTGAGTGAGGAATGTGTGTGGAGTGAGTAAGGGAGGAGTGGTGAATGCGTGTGTGAGGAGTAAGGAGTGAATGTGTGAGTGAGTGAGTGAGTGAGTGAGTGAATGTGTGTGTAAGAGTGAGTGGAGTGAGTGAATGTGTGGTGAGTGAGTGAGTGAGTGAGTGAGTGAATGTATGTGAGTGAGTGAATGTGTGAGTGAGTGAATGTGTGATGAGTGAATGTGTGTGTGTGAGTGAGTGAATGTGTGTGAGAGTGAATGTGTGTGAGTGAGTGAGTGAATGTAGAGTGAGTGAATGTGTGTGAGTGAGTGAATGTGTGAGTGAGTGAATGTGTGAGTGAGTGAATGTGTGTGTGAGTGAATGTGTGTAGTGAGTGAATGTGTGTGTGTGAGTGAGTGAATGTGTGTGAGTGAATGTGTGTGAGTGAGTGTATGTGTGTGTGATGGAATGTGTGTGAGTGAGTGAATGTGTGTGTGTGAGGTGTGGAGTGAGTGAATGTGTGTGTGAGTGAGTGAGTGTGTTGGAGTGAGTGAGTGAGTGAATGTGGTGAGTGGAGGAGTGGAGTGTGTGAGTGAGTGAGTGAATGTGTGTGTGTTGGAGTGAGTGAATGTGTGTGTGTGAATGTGTGTGTGTGTGTGTGAGTGAGTGAGTGAGTGAGTGGAGGAGTGAGCGAATGTGTGTGTGTGTGTGTGTGAGGAGTGAGTGAATGTGTGTGTGAGTGAATGTGTGTGAGTGAGTGAATGTGTGTGAGTGAGTGAATGTGTGTGTGAGTGAGTGAATGTGTGAGTGAATGTGTGTGAGGAGTGAGTGAATGTGTGAGTGAGTGAATGTGTGTGAGGAGTGAAGTGTGTGTGAGGAATGTGTGTGAGAAGTGAATGTGTGTGTGAGTGAATGTGTGAGTGGAGTGAATGTGTGTGAGTGGCGTATGTGTGTGTGATTGAATGTGTGAGTGAGTGAATGTGTGGTGTGGGAGTGAGTGAATGTGTGTGTGTGAGGAGTGAATGTAAGGAGTATGTGTGTGTGAGAAGTGGTGAGTGAGTGAATGTGTGGAGTGGAGTGAATGTGTGTGTGGTGAGTGAATGTGTGTGAGTGAGTGAGTGAATGTGTGTGTGTGAGTGAGTGAATGTGTAGTGAGTGATTGTGTGTGAGTGAATGTGTGTGTGAGGTGAATGTGTGTGTGAGGAGTGAATGTGTGTGTGAGTGAATGTGTGAGTGAGTGAATGTGTGGAGAATGTGAGTGAGTGAATGTGTGTGTGTGAGTGAGTGAGCAAGTGTGTGAGTGAGTGAATGTGTGTGGAGGTGAGGGGAGTGAATGTGTGTGTGGAGTGAATGTGTGTGTGAGTGAGGAGTGAATGTGTGTGAGTGAGTGGAGTGTGTGTGTGGAGGAGTGAGTGAATGTGTGTGGAGTGAGTGAATGTGTGTGTGTGTGGGAGTGAATGTGTGTGAGTGAGTGAATGTGTGTGAGTGAATGTGTGTGAGGAGGAGTGAATGTGTGTGTAAGTGGAGTGAGGAGTAATGTGTGGTAAGGAGTGTGAGTGAGGAGGAATGTGTGGAGTGAGTGAGTGTGAGTAGTGAGTGAATGTGTGTGAGTGAGTGAGTGTGATGTGGAGTGAGTGAATGTGTGTGGAGTAGGTGGAATGTGTGTGTGAGTGAGTGAGGAATGTGTGAGTGAGTGAATGTGATGAGTGAGTGAATGTGTGGAGTGAGTGGTGAATGTGTGTGGAGGAGTGAATGTGTGTGTGGAGTGAGTGAGTGAATGTGTGGAGTGAGTGAGTGAGGAGGAATGTGGTGAGTGAGTAGTGAGTGAGTGAATGTGTGAGTGAGTGAGTGAATGTGTGTGAGTGAGTGAGTGAATGTGTGTGAGTGAGTGAGTGAATGCGTGTGAGTGAGTGAATGTGTGTGAGTGAGTGAATGTGTGAGTGAGTGAATGTGTGGAGTGAGGAGTGAGTGAATGTGTGTGTGAGTGAGTGAGTGAATGTGTGTGAGTGAGGAGTGAATGTGAGTGAGTGAGTGAATGTGTGGAGTGAGTGAGTGAATGTGTGAGTAGTGAATGTGTGGAGGAGTGAGGAGGAGTGAGTGAGTAAGTGAATGTGAGTGAGTGAATGTGTGTGTGAGTGAGTGAGTGAGGGAGGAGTGAATGTGTGTGAGTGAGTGAATGTGTGTGAGTGAAGTGTGAGTGGAGTGAATGTGTGTGTGTGAGTGAGTGAATGTGTGTGTGGAGTGAATGTGTGAGTGAGTGTATGTGTGTGAGTGAATGTGTGTGGAGTGAATGTGGTGAGTGAGGAGGTGGTTGAGTAGAGGTGGAGTGAGTGAATGTGTGTGTGAGTGAGGAGTGAGTGGTGAATGTGTGTGGGTGAGTGAGTGAGTGGTGTGTGGTGAGTGAATGTGTGTGAGTGAGTGAGTGTGAGGAGTGAATGTGTGAGTGAGTGAATGTGTGTGGAGTGAGTGAATGTGTGTGTGAATGTGTGTTGTGTGTGTGAGTTTGTGAGGAGTGTGAAAGGGTGTGTGTGTGAGTGAGTGAGTGAATGTGTGTGTGAGTGAGTGAATGTGTGTGAGTGAGTGAATGTGTGTAGTGAGTGAATGTGTGTGTGAGTGAATGTGAGGTGAATATGTGTGTGTGAGGAGTGAGTGAATGTGTGTGAGGTGAATGTGAGGGAGTGTGTGTGTGAGTGAGTGAATGTGTGAGTGAGTGAATGTGTAAGTGAGTGAGTGAGGTGGTGAATGTGTGTGAGAGTGAATGTGTGTGTGAGTGAATGTGTGGGTGAGTGAGTGAATGTGTGTGAGTGAGTGAATGTGTGTGTGAGTGAATGTGTGAGTGAGTGAATGTGTGTGAGTGAGTGAATGTGTGTGTGTGAGTGAGTGAATGTGTGGAGAGTGAATGTGTGTGAGTGAGTGAGTGAATGTGTGAGTGGAGTGAATGGTGAGTGAGTGAATGTGTGAGTGAATGTGTGTGTGTGAATGTGTGTGAGTGAGTGAATGTGTGTGAGTGAGTGAGTGAATGTGTGGAGTGAGTGAATGTGAGTGAGTGAATGTGTGTGTGAGTGAATGTGTGTGAGTGAATGTGTGAGTGAGTGAAGTGGTGTGTGAGTGAATGTGTGTGAGTGAGTGAGGATGTGTGTGAGTGACGTGAGTTATGTGTGAGTGACGTGTGAGTGAGTGAATGTGTGTGTGTGAGTGAATGTGTGTGTGAGTTGAGTGAATGTGTGTGAGTGAATGTGTGGTGTGTGTGTGTGTGTGTGTGTGTGTGTGTGGAGTGAGTGAGTGAGTGAATGTGTGAGTGAGTAATGTGGTGTGAGTGAGTGAATGTGTGTGAGTGAGTGAATGTGTGTGTGTTGAGTGAATGTATGTGGGAGTGGTGAATGTGTGTGTGAGTGAGTGAATGTGTGTGTGAGTGAGTGAGTGAATGTGTGTGAGTGAGTGAATGTGTGTGGTGGAGTGAATGTGTGAGTGAGTGAATGTGTGTGTGATGAGTGAGTGTGTGTGAGTGAGTGTAATGTGTGTGAGTGAGTGAATGTGTGTGAGTGAGTGAATGTGTGTGTGGAGTGAGTGAATGTGTGTAGAGTGAATGTGTGTGAGTGAGTGAATGTGTGTGAGTGAATGTGAGTGAGGAATGGTGTGTGATTGTGAGTGAATGTGTGTGAGTGAATGTGTGTGATGGTGAGTGAGTGAATGTGTGAGTGAATGTGTGTGAGTGAGTGAATGTGTGTGAGTGAGTGAATGTGTGTGAGTGAGTGAATGTGTGTGTGAGTGAGGAATGTGTGAGTGAGTGAATGTGTGAGTGAGTGAATGTGTGTGTGATGTGTATGAGTGAATGTGTGTGTGAGTGAATGTGTGTGAGTGAGTGAATGTGTGAGTGAGTGAATGTGGTGAGTGAATGTGTGTGAGTGAGTGAATGTGTGTGAGTGAATGTGTGTGAGTGAGTGAGTGTGTGTGAGTGAATGTGTGGAGTGAGTGAATGTGTGTGTGTGTGAGTGAATGTGTGAGTGAGTGAATGTGAGTGAGTGAATGTGTGGAGGAGTGAATGTGTGAGTGAATGTGTGAGTGAGTGTGTGTGTGTGAGGAGTGAATGTGTGTGAGTGAATGTGTGTGGAGGAGTGAATGTGTGAGGAATGTGTGTGAGTGAGTGAGTGAGTGATGGAAAGTGAGGAGTGTGTGAGTGAGTGAGTGAATGTGTGGAGGAGTGGAGGAATGTGTGTGTGTGAGGAGTGAGTGAATGTGTGTGAGGAGTGAGTGAATGTGTGTGAGGAGTGAATGTGAGTGAGTGATATGTGTGAGTGAGTGAGTGAATGTGTGAGTGAGTGAATGTGTGTGTGTGTGTGAGTGAGTGAATGTGTGAGTGAATGTGTGTGTGAGTGAGTGAGTGAATGTGTGAGTGAGGAGGAGTGAATGTGTGTGAGTGAGTGAGGAGTGAGGAGTGTGTGAATGTGTGTGAGTGAGTGAATGTGTGTGAGTGAGTGAGTGAATGTGTGTTAGAGTGGAGTGAGTGAATGTGTGTGTGATGTGTGAGTGAGTGAATGTGTGTGAGTGAGTGAATGTGTGTGTGTGGAGTGAGTGAATGTGTGTGTAGTGAGTGAATGTGTGTGTGAGTGAGTGAGTGAATGTGTGTGAGTGAGTGAGTGAATGTGTGTGAGTGAGGAGTGAATGTGAGTGAGTGAGTGAGGAGGAGTGAATGTGTGTGTGTGTGAGTGAATGTGTGGAGTGAGTGAGTGAATGTGTGTGAGGTGTGAATGTGTGTGAGTGGAGGAGTGAGTGAGTGAGTGGGTGGAGTGTGTGTGGAGTGAGTGGAGTGAGTGAGTGTGTGTGTGAGTGAGTGAAGGCGGGAGTGAGTGAATGTGTGTGTGAGTGAGTGAGAATGTGTGTGAGGAGTGAAGGAGGAGTGAATGTGTGTGTGAGTGAGTGAGTGAGTGAAGTGTGTGGGAGGAGTGTGTGTGAGTGAATGTGTGTGAGTGAGTGAATGTGGTGTGTGTGTGTGTGTGAGTGAGTGAATGTGTGGTGAAGTGTGTGTGAGTGAGTGTGGAGGAGTGTATGTGTGTGTGAGTGAGTGAATGTGTGTGTGAGTGTGAATGTGTGTGAGTGAGTGAATGTGTGGAGTGAATGTGTGTGAGTGAGTGAGTGAGTGAGTGAGGAGGAATGTGTGTGAGTGAGGAGTGTATGTGTGTGTGTAGTGAGTGAATGCGTAGTGAGTGAATGTGTGTGAGTGAGTGAGGTGTGATGTGTGTGTGAGTGAGTGAGTGAGTGAGTGTGAGTGAAGGATGTGTGAGTGAGTGAATGTGTGAGTGAGGAGTGAATGTGTGAGTGAGTAGGAGTGAGTGTGTGGAGGAGTGAGTAAATGTGTGTGTGAGTGAGTGAATGTGAGTGAGGATGTGTGTGTGAGTGAGTGAATGTGTGTGAGTGAGTGAATGTGTGTGTGAGGAGGTGAATGTGTGAGTGAGTGAATGTGTGTGTGGAGGAGTGAGTGAATGTGTGTGTGAGTGAGTGAGTGAATGTGTGTGAGTGAGTGAGATGTGAGTGAGGAGTGAGGAGGAGTGAATGTGTGTGTGAGTGAGTGAGTAATGTGTGAGTGAGTGAGTGAATGTGTGTGAGTGAGTGAATGTGTGTGGTGAGTGAGTGAGTGAATGTGTGTGTGGAGTGAGTGAGTGAGTGAATGTGTGTGTGAGTGAGTGAGTAGATGTGTGTGAGTGAGTGAGTGAGTGAATGTGGTGAGTGAGTGAGTGAATGTGTGTGTGGTGAGTGAGTGAATGTGGTGAGTGAGGGTGAGTGAGTGAATGTGTGTGAGGAGTGAGTGAGTGTGTGTGAGTGAGTGAGTGAATGTGTGTGAGTGAGTGAATGTGTGTGAGGGGAGTGAATGTGTGTGAGGAGTGGAGTGAGTTGAGTGAGTGAGTGAGTGAGTGAATGTGTGTGTGAGTGAGTGAGGAGTGAGTGTGTGTGTGAGGGAGTGAATGTGTGTGAGTGAGTGAATGTGTGTGTGAGTGAGTGAAGTGTGGAGTGAGTGAATGTGTGGTGAGGAGAATGTGTGTGTGAGTGAGTGAGTGAATGTGTGTGAGTGAGTGAATGTGTGAGGAGTGAATGTGTGAGTGAGTGTGGTGAGGAGTGAATGTGTGTGAGGAGTGAATGTGTGTGTGAGTGAGTGAATGTGTGTGTGAGTGAGTGAATGTGTGAGTGAGTGAATGTGTGAGTGAGTGAGTGTAGTGAGTGAATGTGTGTGTGTGAGTGAGTGAATGTGTGTGTGTGAGTGAATGTGTGAGTGAGTGAGTGGTGAGTGAATGTGTGTGGGGAGTGAGTGAATGTGTGTGAGGAGTGAGGGAGGAGAATGTGTGTGTGAGTGGAGGAGTGTGTGAGGAGTGAGTGTGTGAGTGAGTGAATGTGTGTGTGAGTGAGTGGAGTGAGTGAGTGAGTGAGTGAGTGTGTGAGTGAGGAGTGAGTGAGTGAGTGAGTGTGAATGTGTGAGTGAGTGAGTGAATGTGTGTGAGTAAGGAGTGAGTGAGTGAGTGAGTGAGTAGTGTGTGGTGGAGTGAGTGATGTGTGGAGCTGAATGTGTGTGAGTGGAGTGAATGTGTGTGATGAGTATGATTGTGAGTGAGTGTGAATGTGTGAGTGATGAGGTGAGTGAGTGTGTGGGAGTGAATGTGTGTGTGGTGAGTGAGTGTGTGTGAGTGAGTGGTGTGTAGGAGTGAAGAATGTGTGAGTGAGTGAGGTGAAATGTGGTGAGTGAGTGAGTGAGGTGAGTGAGTGAGTGAGTGAGTGAGGATGTGTGTGAGTGTGAGTGTGAGTGAGGTTATGTGGTGATGGGTGAGAGGTGAGTGATGAGTGAACGTAGTGAGTGACGGGAGGAGCTTCTGGTACAGCCAGTTCTCCGCATTTTTCCCGGCTCAGTAGTAGAGTTTTGTTCTATGGAAGCTGAGGTAATTTATGCAGTCAATGTGTGACACGACGAGAAAAAGTCGGATTTATCATTAAACCTGCCCCGGTGATGTCACTGTTTGTAGGACGACCAGACCGATAAAATATGAACTATTCTAGCTAGGCTAGTTTGGTGTCGCTAGTCAAGGGGAGGCACAGCTAAGCGATCACTGTATGGGTTTAGCTGCTACAGTGCCATGCAAAGTACATTATCTTTCATTAATCTCTCCTCATATCATGTTCGCGTAAACTGCATCTTTAAGAGGTTCCTCAGTGCATGAGCCATCAGAGATTTGAAAGATTCTAGATTGAACTTGTTTTCATAAAATGATCGGAGGAGATCAGAGAGAAGAATCTGTGCTAGTGTTCTACATAGAACCTTGAAGCGTTCCCCCAGATTGAACCTTTTCTTTTTAATGTCTGGTGGTAATTAGAGGGAAGAAGAGCATTTGTAGGAAGAGAACCCTGAATAGACTTTATCGTCTGGCAAAAGAGATGAGACATGACGGTGTACAAGAAGGTTCTAGATGCCCCAAGGCCATGCTGCAGAACGTCAAGGTCTCTGTATTAATATTCCGTCCATCTCTCAGGAGCAGCAGCTGTCGCTGTCCTTGAGACTGTCAATGGGCTGAAACAGCATCAAAAATATTCCAAGCTTATTATGTTCTGAAGGGTGTGTGTGTGTGTGTGTGTGTGTGTGTGTGTGTGTGTGTGTGTCTATTTGTAGCTTTGTGTGTATCAGTATGCTGATTGCCTATCTCTGTGCTTGCAGCTTTGTGCATTACGTGGATTTATGTTTCTCTGTCAGAATCTCTCTCTCTCTCTCTCACTCACACACACACACACAGACACAACCTCACTCCTACAGCCTGTGAGATCTCAGTGTGATGCTCCGTGTACGGATCTTTGCTCTTGTTTGCCAGACCTGCTGTATGCGAGAGAGAGAGAGAGAGAGAGAGAGAGAGTGTTTTCCGCCACATTACCGCTACACCAAGGCAATTTACAGAAGAGAGAGTTGCATAATTTAACCGTTTTAAATCAATGTTTATTTTCCAAGCCACGACGACCGAACTCCATCCCCCCGCCGCCGCCCCCGCATTTATTTATCGATTTCATTTTTTAAATATTTTCACTCCTGTACTTTCGCCAACAGAAATGCAGCCGTGGCCACCGGGTTCCATTTCAGCCCTGTATCGGAATATTAATGTGATTGGATGGAAATGGGGATGGAAGACGATGCTCAGTGCCATCTGCTATGCGCCGTAGTATACTCTGTTCATAAAAATGTGAAAAAGGAAAATCAAATATTCACCGCTTCGAGCTCTAATAGTTGGACAACAGGATTATTGCTCCGTATCAGCTTTATCCACACAGATCAAATATATTTTTCTACTTTAAATAGACTAGGTTTACATGGACAGCAGTAATCTAATTATTGACCTTATTCTGATTAAGATAATAATCTGATTAAGGTGTTTACATGAGTCGCTTTTAGAATACTCCAGTCATGTTCCCGTTTTACATGTTATAGAACATAATTAGATTAACAGCCCGCGTCATTACGTCACCGCGCCACGCCGTCCGACGTTCCTCCAGAATTTCACGTATCGACATACAGTGGGTCTTCGTTATGGGACCATATACAGTTTTGAGTGTTTTTATTTTATTAATTTTTTTTTTTTACGAATGCTGTAAGTGCAGTTAATTATTTGTCATGCTGTACGTGCTAACAGACAACATCTTGAAGCCGTGGGCTGCGTCCTAAACCACGTACTTACCGTCTACAGTGGTGTGAAGAAGGTGTTTGTTCAGTTCCTTTGACATTGCTGTCACACGTTAAGTTTTGGAACATCAAACCAATTTAAACAATAGTCAAGGACAACACAAGTAAACACAAAATGCAATTTGTAAATGAAGGTGTTTATTATTAAAAGGTGAAAAAATCCAAACCATCATGGCCCTGTGTGAAAAGTGATTGCCCCCTAAACCTAATAATTGGGGGGCCACCCGCACGCAACAACTGCAACCAAGCGTTTGCGATAACGTGCAATGAGGCTTTTACAGCGTCCTGGAGGAATTTTGGCCCACTCATCTTTGCAGAATTGTCCTAATTCAGTTACATTAGAGATGAGACTTTTGTCTCATCGGTCCACAGAATGTTGTCTCAAAAGTCTTGGGGATCATCAAGATGTGTTGTGGAGAAATTGAGACGAGCTTTGATGTTCTTTTGCTCAGCAGTGGTTTTCTCCTTGGAACTCTGCCATGCAGGCCATTTTTGCCCAGTCTTTTCCTGATGGTGGAGGCATGAACGCTGACCTTAACGGAGGCAAGTGAGGCCTGCAGTTCTTTGGACGTTGTTGTGGGGTCTTTGTGACCTCTTGGATGAGTCGTCGCTGCGCTCTTGGGGTAATTTTGGCGGCCGGCCACTCCTGGGAAGGTTCACCACTGTTCCATGTCTTCGCCCATTTGTGGATAATGGCTCTCACGTGGTTCGCTGGATTCCCAAAGATTCCAAATGGCTTTATAACCCTTTCCAGACTGATAGATCTCAATTACTTTCTTTCTCAATTGTTCCTGAATTTCTTTTCCGGCATGATGTGTAGCTTTTAACGATCTTCTGGTGGACCTTACTGTGTCAAGCAGCTCCTATTTAAGTGATGCCTTGATTGTGAACAGGTGTGGCAATAATCAGGCCTGGGTGTGGCTAGAGAAATTGAACTCAGGTGTGGACAACCACAGTTATAGTATAAGGGGGGCAAGGGGCAATCACTTTTCACACAGGACCATGATGGTTTGATTTTTTTCACCTTTAATAATAAACACCTTCATTTACAAATTGCATTTTGTGTTTACTTGTGTTGTCCTTGACTATTGTTTAAATTGGTTTGATGTTCCGAAACACTTAAGTGTGACAAACATGCAAAGGAACAGGAAATGAGGAAGGGGGCAAACACTTTTTCACACCACTGTATATAGTAGCCGAGATACATGTATTTTTCCCCACTACAGGCCTATAGTAGGCAAGTATGCGGTTTGGGACGCGGCCGTGCTCTCTTCTTCGCCGTAAAATGTTAAGCGCTGCTGTGTGTGATCGTGTCCTTTGGCAAAATGCGGTGAAAACTCCCACGCGACGTTCATAATGTGATTACACGTCTGTAATACACATCCATAGCACGACTAAAACATGAATACTCCACCTGTCTTAATTCGATTAGAGCTTAATTCGAGTATGACCTTAATGAGATTAAGGGAAGTAAAAATTGCTGTTTACATGCTAGTTTTTTAATCGGAGTATGGTCTTAATCTGGTTAAGAGTGGATTATTGTTGTCCGTGTAAACGCAGCTACTAATGCGTTTTATTTGAAAGTGAACTTCACATTTTTCAGCCTAGTACCGCCTTGTGCCCGATGCTTCCTGGGATAGGCTCCAGGTTCCCTGCAACCCTGAAGAAAGAGTAAGCGGTCGAAGATGGATGGATGGATGGTCTCCATATAACCTTTACACTCGTTTTATTCACCCATTCACACACACACACATGCAAGGCGCTAGCCTGCCATATTTACGAGGAGCAACCTGGGGTTCGGTGTCTTGCCCACAGACGCTTCGGCACATGGGCCGCGAATCAAACCGCCAACCCTGTGATTAGTAGACACCCCGCTCTACCACCTGATCCACAGCCGCCTCGGTGCTGTTACAAAGCGCTGACACCCGAGACTCCTCCTAACCAAACAGCACCACGTCAACGATTATATGCTTTACTTTGTTAAACAACAACAGCACTCCATTTATGTGGAGCGTGTCCTGTACGAGTTCCTGTGTATGAGCTGTTACTATAGAAACAACGTATTAGAACAAGCGCGTTACTATATAGCTGTCGTTCACGATACAGCCGGGACTACTGTCCAAGCCGTGCGGATATATAATAAGTGAGCGCATATTTGAGAATTCAACACCACTGTGATATAAAAGTCTGTAATGTACAATATGATCTTTATTATTATTATTATTATTATTATTATTATTATTATTATTATCATTATCATTATTATTATTATCATTATTATATATACGTTATACTATATAAATTATATATTATTATATAATAATACATATACATATATATATATTATTATTATTATTATCATTATCATTTTTATAAATATATTATTATTATTATTATATATATTTATTATTATTATTATTATTATTATTATTATTATTATTATTTGAGAAATGTGGCTCTTTATATTCGATGTGAACTGGCTTAATGGCAAGAAATTCTGCAATTAAGGATTTCCCACTACACTGAGAAGAAGAACAGCATTTGATGGACTGTCGTGTGTAGGAGTCGTGTGTGGAATCATTTCTGCCTAAGAGTGAAAATAAATGACGTAAGTGGGTCTCCAGGAAAGAAAAAAAAAAGAAAGAAAAAGCTTTACAGGAGTGCTTAACATGAAGGCGTTTACGTCTTTCTGTTTAAATACGCGTATTAACGTGACGCTCTTTTCACTGTTGGTTTGACTTTTAAAGCGTAAGTGAAGCGGTAACGCGTGGACGGCGTTTACAGATCATTCTGCATCGTTACGGGTTATATTCAGCACTTTATTTCAGCATGTAGGTTGCATGGAGGAAGAGAAATTCCTCCAGGTCAGTCAGAGAGGAGCCGGCTGGCTGACCTTTTAACGGCTGCAGGGTGTGTGTGTGTGTGTGTGTGTGTGTGTGTGTGTGTGTGTGTGTGTGACAGATTGAGACAGAGATACATATGGGAATTGACCATCACATGTATCTTTCCCTTCCTCTCTCTCTCTCTCGCTCTCTCTCTCGCTCCATACTCTCCTCCATATTTTATGCTTCTCTCTTTTTCTTTTTCCAGAACATTGCTTCGACATTCCTTTCTATCCATAATTCATCATTGCATTGGACTTCAATTCAAAAAGCTCCGTAGAATTTGTTCGAATTTTCACACCAGTGCACCGGCCTCATCGTCTCTCATGCAGATGTTCAGATAAAAGGGGAGAAGAAATCCTAACTGAATAGATATGGGCGTCTCTGTATTAGGGAAATATGCTACACATGCTCATCGTTTCTTCTTTTTCTTCTTCTTCTTAGTATTACTAGTGAATATATATTTTTTTGAAACAGCATGACATATATTCCCTGTACATTTATCTACACTGCTCAATACTTCTGTCAGTTCCACTGAAGTAGGCGTGGCCAAATGGGGTTCAGCCTGCACCAGTGCATCAGCAGACCTGCGGCACCATCGCACCATCGACCAGCCATGTGCCACGTATGAATGAGGAGTGACTACATGACTACACCGGCATCTGCAGATAATGTCCCGGTTCTAGATCCAGCCACAGATAGTGTCCCGGTTCTAGATCCAGCTGCAGATAGTGTCCCAGTTCTAGTTCCAGCTGCAGATAGTGTCCCGGTTCTAGATCCAGCAACAGATAGTGTCCAAGTTCTAGTTCCAGCTGCAGATAGTGTCCCAGTTCTAGATCCAGCTGCAGATCATGTCCCGTTCAAGATCCAGCAATAGATAGTGTCCAAGTTCTAGTTCCAGCTGCAGATAGTGACCAAGTTCTAGTTCCAGCTGCAGATAGTGTCCCAGTTCTAGATCCAGCTGCAGATCATGTCCCAGTTCAAGATCCAGCAATAGATAGTGTCCAAGTTCTAGTTCCAGCTGCAGATGAGGTTTCAGCTTCCACTCCAATGAAGCACCTTCTACATCTGTGAGTGGAGTCCAGTTATCTCAGAAATTGGAAATGTCCAAAAAATGGGATCATCATTAACATAAAATTTTAATGTGCTGTAATTCCTACACTGTTCACCAGAATAGGATGTAAATACATACATACATATATATATACTACTGTACATTGTATATATGACCGGCCCTTGGGTATTTTGATGAGGTCTAATCTAGGACCCATTGAAACAAGTTTAGACCCCCCTGATTTAGGGGACATTATTAACACTCGTGTTGTCACACCATCGCTCCATGCAGCACCTCCTCTCTACAATCAACTAGCATTTGTTTTTAAAACCACTAACGGGAGAAAAAGGGGGTAAAAAGGGTGGAAGAGGAGTTCAGAGATTGACATCGGTGCCAATTACCGCTCGAATTCCAGGAAGGAAACGATTCAAACAGGACAGCTTGTCATGTAGTCTGAGCCTAAAGACAGTTTAACAGTGAGGAGCGCGAAAGGAACAAAAAATGACGACTGTCAGGCTTTTAATAGCACTATTGAGTCATTTGGCTACAGTGACTTGTACACACACACACACACACACACACACACGTGCACTGTACTCACTAACAGACACGCATCAATGCACAAACACTTTACATTTAAACACAGATCACTATTGCAACAAAACTGTCCTCTGAATATTATTGGGGTAAATAATATAATATACCCCCCCCACACACACACACACACCCACACACACAAAGCTAAACCACTTATTAATAAAGATCTACATGGTATAAAATCCAGTGTGGACAGTGCAGATGAAAACCGAGGCTGGTTTCACACATGGACACGGGGAGAACATGCAGAACTTCACACCCAAGCTCAGGATCGAACCCGGGAGCTGTGAGGTGGAGGAAATTTTAGCCCAAAATCTAATTTGCCTCTTCCAGGGGATAAGAACTTGCTTTTACTGTAAATAAATGACTTAATGAAACATCCAAATCCACATCCATGGAAAATGACCATATATATATATGTGTGTGTGTGTGTGTGTGTGTTTGGAATAACCATAACAGTCTCCATGTACTGTATGATTATTATTATTATCTATTATTGACCCGTGACTTGAAGAGGACAGTGAACACACTTAAGCTAAGAAAATAAATGGGTTTCAAGTGCTTCGTAAGCGACAGTAGTGGAGTCTGCATTTCACAGCATTGTTGTGTTAAAGATCTGATGAATATTTTATTATGGCGTCTTGAGCACGGAACGCCTCGATACATCTGTACAGGGCTTTCCCATGCTGTCTTTACCTCCAGGTCCTGCTGGCTCCTAATTAACTCTCCTCTCATCCCAGGAGAAAGCCAGTGTTCACAACCACCCAATTAACGCCTGCTGCAACCTCCTGGATTTAACCAAGGGGCCAGTGGGGTAAATATGGAGCAATTAGAGCCTGAACATCAGGACAAACGCCTGAAGAGTTGACACTAAACGCAGATGGGAAAAACAATGTTGTATAATGATGGCTTTTCCTGTATGCAGGGCGGAGACACATGATCGTACATATGCAGTCATGGGACAGAGCCAGACTGGTGCGGGCGTGTGATATAGGCATATATCTTCTTGTTGGGGGAGGAATGCAATTAGTGCCCGAGTGTTGTTTAATGTGAGATAAATATTAAGGGAATTCTCTGCCGTTTTATCGATAAGAGAAGAACTAATTACCTTCTGAGAAAGTCCTTAAAATGTTTGTTTCCTGAAGTAAAAACTTCCCAAGGTGACACATGACGTATCGGTAGCACTTAGCACATAAAGTAGGCTGCTGCATTATAGCAGAAGGTTATAACAAACACGTCAACGCATTAGATTATAACACTACATCCATCGTAGGTAATAAATCGTGTGACGTGAGCTCTGCTTTCAGCCACTGATTGGAAAGTTCACCGCATGGTCTTGTTGCTCTTTGCTCTTTCATAATGCCCTCGTGCTGACCTTTTAAACGACCAGCATCATCAAGTGAAACACAGACCTGTATATTACATATGAGGTTGAAGATCCAGGTTGAAGACGTTTCACACACTCATTCACACGTTGGGGCAATGTAGTGTCGGCGGTCCACCTTGTGGGAGGAAGCTTTCGCAGACATTCCTGTCTAGATCCCTAATGAGCAATGGAATAAGGAAGAAACCGGGAGAGGAACCAGATGCATCCCCTGTGGGCAACACTGGATAATGGGATTTTTGATAATCACAGTAAACAGGCGTGTATTAAAAAGACAAAAATGACTAAATGAATAGAAAATTGATAGGCTCTTCGTTTTGGGATAATCACTGCAGCAGAGGTAGGCACTAGGGTATACAAATGGTTTATTCTATATAATGACAGCAAGTGTATTGCATATTAAAATCGCATCATTCAGAGTTAGCTAATGTTATTGTGAATTACACAGAGCAACAACCAGAGAAGGTGCCCCAGGCCTCGGCTGTACGGTGGGCCCAGGAGGGTTTAATACGTTAATGAACAAAATAATTGCTTTAATTATATGTCTCTGACTCTTTGATCATTTGCTGAAGTGTTATGTCCGTTCATGTATTTTATTTCACATTCACATGACTGAGGCTGTCTTTGAATATGTTGTATTTCTTATTCCTCGTGTTTTGGTACTGTATGGTGGGTCTTTGTGAGTGAACAAGCCGACGGTCAGCACTCCTGCTTCCGGTATATGCTCCACGTTTGCATTCACTGATATAAATGAATGAATCAGTGAACACATGGTGTATTATATGTTCTTCAACAACACAGCACTGTTGAATTCTTAAGTCCTATTGGTCGGAAGGTTAGTTTTCTCTAACAGCAGCTTTGACAGTAGTTCTGACTATAAGGTCAATCACAGCATTATATTAATGCACTCATTAAATGTAACTATAAACGGTTAAAAGTAGGACATGTCATTCTTTAATAATTTTGTAAGTGTAATCACTGCCAAATGTCTGTAGTATAAGTGGAATAAAACATTTCACAATATGCTGGTATTGGAAAATAATCAGCTTGTGAATGTGAATCTTATACTAGTGAGGGAATTCTAAATTCTAAATTCTATGGCTAGAAACGAGGAAAAAAAAACCTTCTACCCTCCATTTACACATATTATTTATTCATTAACCTGCCAGCATTTACGTATTTTGTGTGTAACACGTAAACGATGGCATTTTAGCTTCAGAGTATGATGTTAGGGATTATTTAACTCAATGAGATTTATTTTTTTCAAATTCATTAATTAAATACAGAAACTGCACAAATATGTGAACAAACCTATACAACTCACAGCAAATTAGAAATCAAATATATACATATATGACAAGTATCATAGGGAAAACAATTGATGCCAGACATATAATTACAACAGGCTCAAGTAACAAAGTGCATGAGTCTTTTTTGTTTTTGTTTTGTTTTGAATATTGAAAGAAATAAAAGAAATAAAGTTCCATATTGTTTAATTTCTTTTAGAATATATATATATATATATATATATATATATATATATATATATATATATATATATATATATATATATATATATATATATATATAAATAAATAACCCTGTCCAGGGTGTATCCCGCCTTGTGCCCCATGCTCCCTGGGATAGGCTCCAGGTTTCCCCGTGACCCTGAAAAGGAGTAAGCGGTTGAAGATGGATGTATGGATGGATGGATGATGCCACCCAAAGAATTATTACATACTATAATTGGGAATATAATATATGAAAATATATGAAAAATGTAATTTTTCAATTCAATTATCCATTCGATCTTTAAAAACATTACTGAGGTCTGTAAACATTCAAACTTCAAGTCTTTACTATTATCTGCAATGTCTTTTATTGTTATAAATAGTGTTGCTTTCATTTTTCCTCCCTCCAAATAGAATCACAGACAATCTTTATCCGATTTCCTGACAACACTTTGGTGGAACTTTAACGCGACATGAAGCGTGAGCCAATCATACGCCTCCTCGTCGTCAATCGGCGCCAGAACCCGAAGTGTTGATGACGCTATTTTTGTGCGCCAGGAAGCCGGCGTTGGTCATTAGCTCGAAAACGATGGTTACTTGGATCGTATGGATATTTTCGGGAGGGATTTTTTTTTAAATGTTAATTATTTGTAATATGACTGAAGGCTATGTGTAATTAGATTCGATTCAAACAAACAAACTGGACTGTTGAAATTTCCGTGAAATATAGCGTTCAGTGTCTTGTTTTGATGAATGAAAAAAGAGACGGAGGAAAGCCTTGCTTTGCGTTATTGTCGTGAATAAGAGACGGGGTTGCTTTGCGTTATTGTCGTGAATAAGAGACGGGGTCGCTTTTCGTTATGAGTTATGGCTACGGAAGAGGAAGGGGCCGGAGAGGGGGAGGAGGAGGTGGTGGCGGCAGAGGAGGAGGAGGAGGTGGTGGTGGAGGAGGTGGTGGTGGTGGTGGTGCAGGAGGAGAGCGGTGGAGCTCCGACTGGGAAGCCCGGGATGAGCATCCCCAAGGCGGCGGCGGCGGCGGCGGCGGCCGCGGGAGACACCCCCCTCACCTGAAAGGCAGAGAGATCGGACTGTGGTACGCCAAATGGGGAGGACAGAAACGTGCAGAGGCCGAGAGGAAGTCGGTAAGCAGCTTTGAACACATTATATTTACTAACGGAGCATTTGAAGAGAAAGCCTGAGATGTTTACATGTTCACAATCCACACATACAAAGGTTCAAGTTGTAGAAATGTCTAGGTTAAGCCTAGTAAAGTCTCTCTGCAGTAGTAAAGGCTCTGGGTTACTGATCAGAAGGTCGCGGGTTCAACTGTTGGGCCCTTGAGCAAGGCCCTTAACCCTCTCTGCTCCAGGGGGCGCTGTATCAGGTCTGACCCTGCGCCCTGACCCCAGATTCCTGACATGCCGGGGTATGCAAAGAAATCAATTCCACTCCTGTAACGGATGCGTGACTCGTCGTTAAATAATAGATATTAATCCGTATCGTCGTTTTGATGTTCGCCGTGCCAGGTCTGCAGGAGGCGACGTGACGTCACGCAGTCACTCACAGCGTCCACCTGCACCAGGAAACGCACGTTATCGTAGTCCAGTTAACTAACAAACGAACAAAATCGACACCACCGAGTATTCCACAGGAACGTGATCAGCGATGGGGTCTCATAATGAAGCGGAAAAACCGACCGCCGGTGTTTAATTTATTTATTTTTCTTCCCCCCGTTCGTTCTTAGAGAGCCGTAGTCCAGATGGACGAGTCGAGAGAGCAGCACATCACACAGCTGCTCAATTCGGTCCAGAGAGAACCGTCCCGTGACGACGGGTCGGCCGTCCCGCCGTACCGCCAGGTGAAGCCGGAACCGAGCGGCCACAGGTGAGCTTCCTCACACACCTGACTTAAACCATAGTAAACGGGTGAAATAAATAGCCCCGAGGTTTACGTCGACGAAACGGCATGTTTTTCGTCCAAACCTTCTTCCCGTGGAGGACGTAGATCTGGATTTGGAGTGCTGGCGCAAGCTTTGAAGAGTCCTGACCGTTCATGACACGCCCAGAAAGTTTATTAGTGAAGTCTGGACATCTGGAAGGTTGTCCAGACTTTTTTGCACTCAATTAACTATGCATTGATATTTGCAGAATTTATTATTATTATTTTTTTTTAAATAGTTAACATATGTGATTGATTTTAGCCAGGGGGTGCCTATACTTTTTGAATACAACCGTGTTGTTCTGTGCATTGATATTTGCAGAATTTTATGCTATTTATTTATTTATTTTGAAATAGTTAGCGTATGTGATTGATTTTAGCCAGGGGGTGCCGAAACTTTTCGAATACAGCCGCGGTGTTCTTTTTAATAAATAATAAAACAATTGCACTCCTTGGCAAACGGCCGCGGTTGGAAACGAATCCGTGTCTGGGTGGGTTACGGTACCTCTGCTTCATCGCACCCCTCCGCCGTTGATTATTTTCCTCTGACGGCGCCCCCACGAGGGCGTTATTCCTCACCGCCGTACTAATTATACCCGACCACATGGCTTTCTCTTGAACTCTCAGCTACTTTGATGGCGACGATCCTCCAGAACAGCCGCAGAAAACCGTGAAAGTGGCTAAAATTGAGTCGGTGAAGGTGAAGGAAGAGGAGGCGGAGATAACGACCCGGGTGAAAGAGGAGATAAAGACGGCGGTAAAAGAGCAGCGCGTTGACCGCGATCTGGAATACCTGGTGCAGGAGATCGATCGAAAGCCTTCACTGGACGAGGAGCTGAAGAGCGAGCTTCAGACCAAGAGACAGAATGCTAAATATCTGGAAATGCTGGTGAGAGACTCAAAGCCGCCGTCGTGTTTGTTTTAGCGTTTCTGTCGTCTCCGTCAGCTAGCGAGTGCTCGACGGGGCCGTGTCTGACCTGTGGTCCTTATCGTTCCAGACGTTTCGAGAGAAGCTGCCGTCTTACAGCATGAGAGAGGTAACGTGCACTTCCTCACTCCGCTCTGCGAGCGCCGAGTTCAGTATTATTTCTGTGCTACATGAAGGAGTCCATGAATGAGTTCTGATTGAACGGCAGGAGCTTCGTTTCTTATTCTGGGGTCTGGAATGTGGAAACTGTTTACAGTCTGAACTCAGTATTCCTGGTGCTGTATCACCATGAGCAACATCATCATCATCATAAGCAAAATCTTAGTAACTATGTTTATATGGCTGCTTTAATTAAATTAAAATACAGCTCTAAATCTTTTATATTGTGACGAAGGGAAAGAAGGAAGGAAAAAAGAGGGAAGGAAGGAGGGAAGGGGAAAAAAAGAAGAAAACAAGGAAGGAAAAAAAGAAGCAAGGGAGAGAAGGGAAAGAAGAAGGAAGGAAGAGGGAATGAAAAAAGAGGGAAAGAAGGAGGGAAGGAAAATAGAAAGTGGGAAACTAAGGGAAAAAGAGGGAAGAAAAGAAGGAAGGAAAAAAGAGGGAAGGGAAAAAAGAAGGAATGGAGGGAGGGAAGGAAGGAAAAAAGAGAAGAAAAGAAGGAAGGAAAAAAGATGAAAGGGGAAAGAGGGGGAAAAAAGAAGGAAGGGAGGGTATATTCTTCTTTGATTTAAAGCAGTAATCACTCGTCTAGAAATAACTCATATGGATGAATGAAAGACGCGCGTGAGTTTTTATGAGACGGTTTTAATAAAAATGAACAAAAGGAAAACCCTTAATAAAGTTCGAAACGTTTGAACAGATTCCCCCTGAGCACCGTGGACCCTGTGGGTACAGCCCGGGCTCGCCTGTGCATTAACCCGTCCCTGCACCGGAATAAAGAACAAAATCATCATCATCATCATAATAATAATAATAATGATAATAATAATAATGATAATAATAATAATAATAATAATGATAATAATAATAATAATAATAATAATGATAATAATAATAATAATAATGATAATATTAATAATAATAATAGTAATAAGAGTAGTAGTAGTAGTGGTAATAATTATAATTAATAATAATAATAATAATAATAATAGTAGTAGAAGTAATAATAATAATAAAAAAACAATAATAATGGTGTACAAAATCTGAAATGATATATTGGGTATGTGAAAGTCATTAAAATAATAGAATTGTTTATTATTTTTTGTAAAGAAGAGTACACCATTTTAAAGGTAAGTAAAAGACACGACACATTTGCGGTTACAGTGTGTATATTTGTGGAGACAGTCCTGTCCGTACACTCGTATACCGTGTGTGTGTGTGAGTGCAGGAGCTGGTGAAGCTGATCCAGGCCAACCGCGTGGTGGTGGTGAGCGGAGAAACTGGCTGCGGCAAAACCACGCAGGTCACGCAGTTCATCCTGGACGACTACATCCGGCGCGGCATGGGCTCGCTGTGCAGGGTGGTGTGCACGCAGCCCCGACGCATCAGCGCCATATCGGTGCGTGTGCTCCTCTGGGTTCGATTCGACACACACGATGCTTCAGTGACGGCTTCGACGCCGCCGCTGTCGAATGTTCTAATGCTTTTTCAACGTGAGCGTCTGTGATGTGCGCGCAGGTGGCCGAGAGGGTGGCGGCGGAGAGGGCGGAGTCTGTCGGAGAGGGGAAGTCCTGCGGATATCAGATCCGTCTGCAGAGGTGAGCGTATAGGTGATGGTCAGTAGAGATGGAGCAAGCACTAAATCCCACTGCAGCACTCTCAGCATTGTGGGTAATGTAGGAAAGAGTTAACCTAGCAGTTCATCTTTCAGCTCGGCGGAGCATCATCCAAGTCGAGACATTATAAGTTCATTATAAATTGGTTCCGTCGTGGACGAGTGCCGAGATTGAGATCTCTTCCTGTGTAATCCCAGCTCAGATTAAATGTTCTAGATGTGTAGAATGGTAGAGACAGGAAGGATGAAACCGTCCCAGTGGTGGCCTGGGCTGCAGCGAGAGCGACAGCTTCACACACTGCAGCTGATTTATGAATGGAGGAGATCTCCAATCAGGAGATGAAGAAAGATGACGGAGGCCTGAGGGATGAGCGGGTAGATGAGAGGATGGGGAATGATGACTTTTAAGATCCTCTTAACATTATTGCTCAGGTCATAAAGATCTATCACGAGTGAAGGAGGAGGAGAGGGTGGATGAGCGGTTGAGAGATGCGGGGATTGGATGAGAAAGAATTGAAGAGGGAGAGAGCGAGACTGCGAGGGGGCGAGAGAGAGACTGTGTGTGTGTGAGCGAGAGAAACTTAAAAAAAAAGACTATGAAGCGGAGAGAGAAAGAAATGAGACAGAGAGAAATGGACAGAGAGACTGTGTGAGATAGACAGAGTGAGAGCAAGAGTCTGAGACACACTGTGAGATATACTGAGAGAGACACCGGGAGAAGTGGAGATATGAAGCAAGAGACAGAGGGAGAGATGGAGATATAAAGCGAGAGATGGAGAGAGAAAGCATGACCGATGGAGAGATGGGGGGGAGAGATGGATAAAGAGGGAGAGATGGGGAGGGATGGAGAGGGAGATAAAGATGGAGATAGAGAGGGAGAGATGGAGATATAAAGTGAGAGATGGAGAGATGGAGATATAAAGTGAGAGATGGAGATATAAAGTGAGAGATGGAGGGAGAGATGGAGATATAAAGTGAGAGATGGAGATATAAAGTGAGAGATGGAGGGAGAGATGGAGATATAAAGTGAGAGATGGAGATATAAAGTGAGAGATGGAGGGAGAGATGGAGATATAAAGTGAGAGATGGAGTAAAAAGTGAGAGATGGGGGAATGGAGATATAAAGTGAGAGAGAGATGGAGTGGAGAGATGGAGATATAAAGTGAGAGAGATGGAGATATAAAGTGAGAGATGGAGGGAGAGATGGAGATATAAAGTGAGAGATGGAGGGAGAGATGGAGATATAAAGTGAGAGATGGAGATATAAAGTGAGAGATGGAGGGAGAGATGGAGATATAAAGTGAGAGATGGAGAGAGATGGAGATATAAAGTGAGAGATGGAGATATAAAGTGAGAGATGGAGATATAAAGTGAGAGATGGAGGGAGAGATGGAGATATAAAGTGAGAGATGGAGGGAGAGATGGAGATATAAAGTGGAGAGATGGAGATATAAAGTGAGAGATGGAGATATAAAGTGAGAGATGGAGGGAGAGATGGAGATATAAAGTGAGAGATGGAGGGAGAGATGGAGATATAAAGTGAGAGATGGAGGGAGAGATGGAGATATAAAGTGAGAGATGGAGATATAAAGTGAGAGATGTGAGTGAGAGATGTGAGTGAGAGATGTGAGTGAGAGATGTGAGTGAGAGATGTGAGTGTGTGTGTGTGGGTGTGTGTGAGTGTGTGTGTGTGTGTGTGTGTGTGTGTGTGAGTGTGTGAGTGTGTGAGTGTGTGAGTGTGTGAGTGTGTGAGTGTGTGAGTGTGTGAGTGTGTGAGAGTGTGTGAGTGTGTGAGAGAATTTGAGTGCGAGTGTGCGTGCGAGTGTGTGAGTGTGGATCATGTCCCTCAGACTCCCAGACTTTAGGGCAGTATGTTTGGACGTGTTTTCTCATTAATACGTCTCCGTGTTCCTCCTCTGCGCTGCAGCGAGACCGGACTGCTGTGGGAAAATTCAACCGAAACCTTTTTCTATCCTCTTCTTCTCGCACTCGTCTCCGTATATGGAAATGGTTTATTGGATGAACTCCGGCTAGCGTTTTTCTCGTTCCGTCTCAGTTCCTCCTCGGCCCCCGGGGGAGAACCCGAACCTCTCCGGACTCTCGTCCAGACCAAGCTGCTGTTATTGTTTGTAATCGATCACTGAAATGTGGTGTGACGCGAACGCGTTGTGATGAAGCCTCCTAATAGAACGTTGCCGTTTTACCTCTTTACATCACGCCGTCGGCCCTGCGCTCGTCCTCCGGGCACTGTTATCCAGCCGGTTGCCACGGAAACAAGGCTCGGTGCTGTATTGTACGACGGGGATCATTCTTCAGTGGCTGCGCTCGGATCCGTAAGTGTTCTCCTCCTCTCTCCGAATCTTATTTACACCGGCCTACCACGTGTCTGCCGTGGATTGGATTATGAGCACACACTTGTTTAAACACACGCAGCCACATTAAAATAAATAATGGCAGCAATAAAGCGCACACACACACACACACACACACACACACACACACTGGAATTAACTTCTATTTATGGAGATACCTTCGAGGTTCCTCATTGTTTGTCTCAGCACACCCTCATTTAATGCCCTAAAGAGAGACAGATGATCTGTAGCTTCTTGTTCCAGCATGGGTGCTATTGTGTGCCAGTTACATTATATTACACACACACACACACACACACACACACACACACCTGTCATGTACTTCTGTGCTTCAGGTGTTTGTCGAGCATCAGTCACCTGGTTCTAGACGAGATCCACGAGCGCAGTCTGCACTCAGACGTCCTCCTCACCATCGTCAAGGACCTGCTGAGCCACAGAGACGACCTCAAGGTCGTGCTCATGAGCGCCACGCTGAACGCCGACAAGTTCAGCAAGTACTTCGGTGAGACCGCCTTGGGTCGGAATGTCACACGTGGGGAAACGTCGTATGTGGCGTAAACGCCTTTTTTCATTTTCTACGATACTGACGGGTCACCTAGTTATCGTGGCATCCGTGATGGGGAAGTTTTTATTTATTTATATATATATATATACACACACACACAAACACGTACAGTATCTGACAAAAGTGAGTACACCCCTCACATTTTTGTAAATATTTGATGATATCTTTTCATGTGACAACACTGAAGAAATGACACTTTGCTACAATGTAAAGTAGTGAGTGTACAGCTTGTGTAACAGTGTAAATTTACTGTCCTCTCAAAATAACTCAACACACAGACATTAATGTCTAAACCGCTGGAAACAAAATTGAGTACACCCCTAAGTGAAAATGTCCAAATTGGGCCCAAAGTGTCAATATCTTCCAGCACTGCCTTAAGCCTCTTGGGCCTGGAGTTCACCAGAGCTTCACAGGTTGTGTGACGACATCACGGAGCTGGTGGATGTTAGAGACCTTGTGCTCCTCCACCTTCCGTTTGAGGATGCCCCACAGATACTCAATAGTGTTTAGGTCTGGAGACATGCTTGGCCAGTCCATCACCTTCACCCTCAGCTTCTTTAACAAGGCAGTGGTCGTCTTGGAGGTGTGTTTGGGGTCGTTATAAAAGTTATAATCAAATATTTGGAAAAATGTGAGGGGTGTACTCACTTTTGTGAGGTACTGTGTGTGTGTGTGTGTGTGTATATATATATATATATATATATATATATATATATATATATATATATATATATATATATATATATATATATATATATATATATATATATATATATATATTCATATTACATCTCCTTTTAAAAACTACCAAGATTAAAATTTATTTATTTTTTTTAACTGAAGCACTTGTACAGGAAATCTAGGTTTACAAGAAAATAGACATCGCTTTCACACACACATCACTTCATTTAATGATTAATAAATTTATTTAATGATTAATACATTTATTTAATGATTAATAAACTCTATAAAGTAGTAATATATTAATCAGTTCTATGATAAAAAAATATAATCGTCTATTTCTTTATATGTACATTTCTAGATGTGTAAAAAAAATATATATATATATATATATATATTTTCCAAATCAAATGGCAGTCTTTTCCATCTGTTACAGGATCAGATCACATTTTCTTTCTTTCTTTTTTTTTCTATAGTTTTTCTCCCCCTTTTATTGGCCTGATATCCGATTCTGGTTATTGAACCGGCGCCGTGTCTAGTTCTGACATATAAAGAAAGCAGCCCGCCGTCTTGGGTAGTCTGGGTACTGTGAACACTAAATAAATAAAGACAACTGCACATCTTTTTTCAGTTCTCAAAGCACAAGCTCTCGCTTTTTTAATCAAACGGCATGTTGAATAGTGAACGCGAGAACAGCGAGTCCGGCCACGTGAAGAAGTTTTGACCAGGCGCGGGGTCATGGATTTCACGTGAGTTAGAGTGAAAGAGTCGTGGATTAACCTTCACACAAGAAATTTTGAATGAGTATTTTTTTTTACTGGTGTTAAAAGTGAAGCAAGTGCTCACGTTTGTGTATCGGCCCAGGACTAATGTATACAGGCGTTTCTGAACCGGAATACGTTTCTCTTTCGCACTTGTCTCTACCACATGTTCATTCAGTTTCTGTTCGTATAGAGCTAGAGACGCACCCATAGTAAATTTCTCATCCGATACTGATAAGTGATACCTCGACAGCGTGACCGGTTGTCGGGGTAACCGTGTGACCGACTGTCAGGGTGACAGAGTGACCAAGTGTCAGGGTGACAGAGTGACCGACTGTCAGGGTGACAGGGTGACCGAGTGTCCGGGTGACAGGGTGACCGAGTGTCTGGGTGACAGGGTGACCGAGTGTCAGGGTGACAGTGTGACCGAGTGTCAGGGTGACAGTGTGACCGAGTGTCAGGGTGACAGTGTGACCGAGTGTCAGGGTGACAGTGTGACCGAGTGTCAGGGTGACAGTGTGACCGAGTGTCAGGGTGACAGTGTGACCGAGTGTCAGGGTGACAGTGTGTCCGGGTGACCGAATGTCAGGGTGACAGTGTGACCGAATGTCAGGGTGACAGTGTGACCGAGTGTCAGGGTGACAGTGTGACCGAGTGTCAGGGTGACAGTGTGACCGAGTGTCAGGGTGACAGTGTGATCGAGTGTCAGGGTGTCGGTGTCAGGGTGACCGAGTGTCAGGGTGTCGGTGTCAGGGTGACCGAGTGTCAGGGTGACCGAGTGTCAGGGTGACCGAGTGACCGGGTGTCAGGGTGACAGTGTGACCGGGTGACAGTGTGACCGAGTGTCAGGGTGACCGAGTGACCGGGTGTCAGGGTGACCGAATGTCCGGGTGAAAGTGTACCGAATGTCAGGGTGACAGTGTGACCGAGTGTCAGGGTGACAGTGTGACCGGTGTCAGGGTGACAGTGTGACCGAGTGTCAGGGTGACAGTGTGACGCAGTGTCAGGGTGACAGTGTGTCCGGGTGACCGAAAGTGTGGGGTGACAGTGTGACCGAGTGTCAGGGTGACAGTGTGACCGAGTGTCAGGGTGACAGTGTGACCGAGTGTCAGGGTGACAGTGTGACCGAGTGTCAGGGTGACAGTGTGATCGAGTGTCAGGGTGTAGGTGTCAGGGTGACCGAGTGTCAGGGTGACAGTGTGACCGAGTGTCAGGGTGACAGTGTGATCGAGTGTCAGGGTGTCGGTGTCAGGGTGACCGAGTGTCAGGGTGACAGTGTGACCGAGTGTCAGGGTGACCGGGTGTCAGGGTGACCGAGTGACCGGGTGTCAGGGTGACCGAGTGACCGGGTGTCAGGGTGACAGTGTGACCGGGTGTCAGGGTGACAGTGTGACCGGGTGTCAGGGTGTCAGGGTGACCGAGTGTCAGGGTGACCGAGTGACCGGGTGTCAGGGTGACCGAGTGACCGGGTGTCAGGGTGACAGTGTGACCGGGTGTCAGGGTGACAGGTGTGACCGAGTGTCAGGGTGTCGGTGTCAGGGTGTCGGTGTCAGGGTGACCGAGTGTCAGGGTGACCGAGTGACCGGGTGTCAGGGTGACAGTGTGACCGGGTGTCAGGGTGTCGGTGTCAGGGTGTCGGTGTCAGGGTGTCGGTGTCAGGGTGTCGGTGTCAGGGTGACCGGGTGTCAGGGTGACCGGGTGACCGGGTGTCAGGGTGACAGTGTGACCGAGTGTCAGGGTGACCGAGTGACTGGGTGTCAGGGTGACCGAGTGTCAGGGTGACAGTGTGACCGGGTGTCAGGGTGACAGTGTGACCGAGTGTCAGGGTGACCGAGTGACCGGGTGTCAGGGTGACAGTGTGACCGAGTGTCAGGGTGACCGAGTGACCGGGTGTCAGGGTGACAGTGTGACCGAGTGTCAGGGTGACCGAGTGACCGGGTGTCAGGGTGACAGTGTGACCGAGTGTCAGGGTGACCGAGTGACCGGGTGCCAGGGTGACAGTGTGACCGAGTGTCAGGGTGAGTGACCGGTGTCAGGGTGACAGTGTGACCGAAGTGTCAGGGGTGAGCACCGGGTGTCAGGGTGACAGTGTGACCGAGTGTCAGGGTGACCGAGTGACCGGGTGTCAGGGTGACAGTGTGACCGAGTGTCAGGGTGACCGAGTGACCGGGTGTCAGGGTGACAGTGTGACCGAGTGTCAGGGTGACCGAGTGACCGGGTGTCAGGGTGACAGTGTGACCGAATGTCAGGGTGACCGGGTGTCAGGGTGACCGAGTGTTCGGTTGACAGGGTGCCATTGTGTCATTGTGTCTCACACAGTGCGATTTTGTAAAATTATTTCGAATCCCCTGAAATGCGAAAGGCAGAGAGTTTGAGTTCACTGCTATACTAATTTAAACATTATGCTAAGCGCGCGTGGAGAGATTAATCCCAGTCCCATGCTGCGGTAAATATTTTCCTCCAGCTTTTCCGGCGGAGCCGTCGCGCCGAGCGGTGGCGTCTAATGATGAATTATATTATGATGGATGATATTTGATCAGCGTGAACGTCTCCTGCGTTCCCATCAGCGCCGGCGGTCTGTGAAAGTATCTCTGCAGGACGTCACATCAAGCTAACGATCCGGTTAATCCTCGCAGCGTCGAGCGATTCGAGCTCCCTGAGCAGCAGGAGTCTGAGCGTGAAAGAGGGAGAACAATCCGTGTGACTCGGCGCTTTCTACTCTGATCTTCCTGCAGATCACTGCCCCATGGTCCACATCCCGGGACACACCTTCCCTGTGCGAGAGTACCTGCTGGAGGATGTGGTCGAGATGCTCAGGTGAGTTCGGCTTTAAAGCTGTGAGTGCTGCGGTGGATTATTATTTTTTTGTATACATGATTGACTAGGAACAGGAAATTGTTCAACCATGACTTCCTGTTTCACAGTGCTATAAATATGAGGTCACACACAGGCCAAATTCCCTTAGTCATTCATTTCTTCTTCAACCTTCTCCTTTTTCTTCTTCTCCTTTTCCTTCTTCTTCTTCTCCTCCTTCTCCTTCTTCTCCTTATTCTCCTTCTCCTTTTCCTTGTTCTTCTTCTTCTTCTTTTCCTTTTCCTTCTTCTTCTCCTTATTCTCCTTCTCCTTTTCCTTCTTCTCCTCCTTCCCCTTTTCCTTCTTCTTCTTTTCCTTTTCCTTCTTCTTCTCCTTATTCTCCTTCTCCTTTTCCTCCTTCTTCTTCTCCTTTTCCTCCTCCTCCTTCTCCTTTTCCTTCTTCTTCTTCTTCTTTTCCTTTTCCTTCTTCTTCTCCTTATTCTCCTTTTCCTTCTTCTTCTTCTTCTTTTCCTTTTTCTCCTTCTTCTCCTTCTCCTTATTCTCCTTTTCCTTCTTCTTCCTTCTCCTTTTCCTTCTCCTTCTCCTTTTCCTTCTTCTTCTTCTCCTTTTCCTCCTCCTTCTCCTTCTCCTTTTCCTTCTTCTTCTTCTTCTTTTCCTTTTCCTTCTTCTCCTTCTTCTCCTTTTCCTTCTTCTTCTTCTCCTCCTCCTTCTCCTTTTCCTTCTTCTTCTTCTCCTTTTCCTTCTCCTTATTCTCCTTCTCCTTTTCCTTCTTCTCCTCCTTCCCCTTTTCCTTCTCCTCCTTCCCCTTTTCCTTCTTCTTCTTTTCTTTTCCTTCTTCTTCTCCTTATTCTCCTTTTCCTCCTCCTTCTCCTTCTCCTTTTCCTTCTTCTTCTTTTCCTTTTCCTTCTTCTTCTTCTTCTCCTCCTCCTTCTCCTTTTCCTTCTTCTTCTTCTCCTTTTCCTCCTCCTCCTTCTTCTCCTTCTCCTTCTTCCTCTTCTTATTATGGATGTTAGTCTCGGGTGCTTCGGTGAGGTCGTGGAGGAATGTCCCTGTGCGAGATGGTTGATGTCCTGTGGGAATGCGGTTCAGGAGTGTGTTTAATGACCACGGGTGCGTTTCGGTCCGGTTCACAGGTTCCGGCCGCAGCAGCAGCAGGATCGTCGTCCCCGCTTCAGGAGAGGCTTCATGAACGGCCAGAACATGCGTCCCGAGAAGCAGGAGAAAGAAGCAGAATACAAGGAGAGCTGGCCATGTTTCGCTCGCACGCTCGGTGACAGGTTCAACTGCCACACACACACACACACACACACACACACACACACACACACACACACTCTCTCTCTCTCTCTCTCTCTTTTATTCTGACTCTCTCTCTCTCACTCTCTCTCTGTCTCTCTCACTCTCTGTCTGTCTCTCTCACTCTCTGTCTGTCTCTCACTCTCTCTGTCTGCTGCTCGCTGTCTCTGTGTCTTTCTCTCTCTCTCCCTCTCTCTCTCTCTCTCACTCTCTCTCTCTGTCTCTCTTACTCTCTCTCTGTCTCTCTCACTCTCTCTGTCTGCCGCTCGCTCGCTCTGTGTCTCTTTATCTCTCTCTGTCTCTCTCTGTCTCTCTCTCACTCTCTCTCTCTCTCTCTCTCTCTCTCTCACTCTCTCTGTCTGCCGCTCGCTCGCTCTGTGTCTCTTCGTCTCTGTCTCACTCTCTCACGCTCTCTCTCACTCTCTCATGCTTTCTCTGTCTCACTCTCCCTCTGTCGCACTCTCTCTGTCTCTCTCATTCTCTCACACTCTCTCTGTCTCTCTCATTCTCTCACACTCTCTCTGTCTCTCTCATTCTCTCACACTCTCTCTGTCTCACTTTCTCTCTCTCTCTCTCTCACACGCTCTCTGTCTCTCTCCCTCTCTCTCTCTCTCTCTCTCTCCCTCTCTCCCTCTCTCCCTCCCCCACTATGAATTTGTTTGTTGTTGATGCTCATTTATTTGCGATGCCACTGGTTACACGGAGCCCAGAAAAAGAAGTTAGCGTGTGAGTTCAGTGCTTCTCGGAGTGTGATCGGTGGCTGATGTGTCGAGTGTGACAGGATGTCGGCGTGAAACGGTGACGCTCCCGTCTGACACGCCGCCTCCGGTCTCGCCTCATTGCCGTTCTCGCCTCATTGCTGCTCTCTGATTGGCAGGTTCTCTGACGGAACCATCGACGCCCTGGAGATGATGGACGAGGATGACAAGATCAACCTGGATCTGATCGTAGCACTCATCCGCCACATCGTGCTGAACGAAGCCGTGAGTGTGTGTGTGTGTGTGTGTGTTATGCGTATGATGTTAGAGATGAAGCAATATCTGTGTGAGAAGCGAGTGTATGAAAGGTGTGTGTGTGTGGGTGTGTGTGTGTGTGAGAGAGAGAGAGAG
>CM022777.1:5879608-5909608 GCA_012411365.1 Ameiurus melas
ATCGTGATTGCAACCAACATAGCAGAAACCAGGTGTGTGTGTGTGTGTGTGTGTGTGTGTGAACTGCTTTTCCTACTGTTGTATTGCTGGTCTAGTAGATTGTGACTTACCCAGACTAATGAGGACACATTGTGCTTCATTAGCGTCCTGCCCGTGCTTCTCCGGGGAAGATCGGTCAGTGTGTCGGACTCCAGAAGGAGCGGCTAGAGCTCTTCGCGCTCGCTGATTAATACTCTATACACACTTCCCTTTTCACAGACTCCTGTAGATTTGGCGGTTGCGGAGATCTGATTCTAGTTCCGAGAACTTTTCAGTTTAGTAGCCGGATTCGATTTAAAGTGTCGCGCTCGATCCAGTCTATTTTGGGTTTCGTTTCTCAGGGTCACGTCGCCACCACGTTCCACTTTGTTCCACGTGAACCCTGTAAGTAAATGAGTCCGTCTTTGTAGAGCGGCGAAATGGGCGTGTTTACCGGATACGTTGTGTTCGTCCTTCCTCCTTGGGAACGTCGTTGCGATGGACATGGTGTGTAATGTACTTTATACCGCTGCAATAAAGGAATATAACCTCTTTGCTCCTCTCTCTCATCCCTCCGTCCGTCAGTATCACTATAGACGACGTGGTGTACGTGATCGACGGAGGCAAAATTAAGGAAACTCACTTCGACACGCAGAACAACATCAGCACGATGACGGCGGAATGGGTGAGCCTCGCCAACGCCAAGCAGAGGAAGGGGCGCGCCGGCAGGTACATCTCTCTCTCTCTCTCTCTCTCTCTCTCACTCACTCACACTCTCTCTCTCTCTCTCTCTCCCTCTGATTCTCTCTCTCTCTCTCTCACTCTCTCTCTCTCTCTCTCTCACTCACACTCTCTCTCTCTCCCTCTGATTGTCTTTACTCTCCATCTCTCTCTGATTCTGTCTCTCACTCACACTCTCTCTCTCTCTCTCTGATTCTCTCCATCTCTCTAATGCACCCCCCTCTCTCTTTCTCTATTAAAGTTGGGGGTTTTTCAGCTCTCCCTCCATTCACGGTGCCTCCTGCGCCTCATTTTTTTTTCCCGGAGTGATTGCGCTCCCGTCTAGACCGTAGACTCGACCGCCTGCCGATGTAAATGCATTCCATCCGATTTCCCACGCTCGGCTCGCACGCCGCCGTTTCTGATTTCACTTTATTCGTGTCACGGCGCCTGATCCTAAGTGGGTTTCACGAGTCGCGCACCGTCACGAAACGGTAAAAACGTGACCCCCGCTCATCATTTAGCCAAAAAACGTCACAGCGGAAACGCCAGGAACGGGTCACCCGTGGCCACGGAGGAACACGGACCGAACGAAACACGAACACACAAAAGGACTCGCTGGGAAACTTTCGTTATCAAGCTCATTTAGTCTTAAGGGTGTCAAAACATTTACACACGCCTATCATTTTTATTTTTTCTTTCTTTCCTTTCCTCCACATGCTGCTTACAGCTTCTCCAAAGACATGTCGCTACGTGAGATATGTACAGTTTCCCAGAAGACAACATAATAGCAATATAAACCTTTCGTCCTGTTCAAAAGTTTACACCCCCCCTCCCCGTGCTCTTAATGTATCGTGTTGCCTTCTCGAGCATCGGTGAACGTTCGCACCTTGCGTAACAGTCGTGTACGAGTCCCTCAGACGTCCTCGGCGTGAAAAGACGGATCTCGACATCTTGTAGCCGCTGACGGAATGGGCTCAAATATACAGAAGATGCTGGAAAAGTAAAGAACGTGCATAGCCATAGACTGTCCCAGCCAGCTAACTGTACTAGCTACACACACACACACACACACACACACACACACCGAACATCCTTCCAAGCGTTATTCATTATTTTATTTCTGTTCCTGTACGTCAGACTGTAAAGTGAAGCTAACCGCGGGGCAGAAGGGAACCATACGCCCCGCGGGATCGGTCCCAGGAACCGCTCGTGTTGTTCAGTCGGAGTGGCTTTACGCTGGCCGGCTCTGAATAGCGCGCCCCGTGACCTGATTAGCCATCGTTCCAGCTCATCCGTCCCCCCGCCGACCTTTCACTGCCGAGTCCTAATGCCTGCGCCGAAATATACAATTTCCCCGGTTTTCTACTTCATTCGTTGTAGAGAAGGAGACGCTCTTCCACCCCCTCTTCCCCCTCCCCCGTCTCCGTGTGTATTGAGGCAGGAGCCTTAATGGCTTTTTTTTTTTCTTCTTCTTCTTCTTTTCCCGTAACTGTAATCAGATTTTTTTTATTTTTTTTTTTTCTGCGGCTGTTTGAAACCAATCTGACAGAAACGAGTGACCTTGAATAGCGTCTATCTCGCTCGACAGGAAATGGAAAAAGTCTCCGTTCTTCACCAGGCTCTGAGAGCTTCCACTCAGACTATTGATTCTCTCAAGGCAATAAAGTTGTTGTGTTTGTTTTTATTTTTTTTTTTGTTTTTGTTTTTTCCTTAATGTTTGCGTCACGAGAGCTGAAAAAGAAGGAATGTGTTGTGCAGCTTAAATACAGAATATTTGGAGTGTGTGTGTGTGTGGGTAGGTGTGTGTGTGTGTGGGGGTGTACGGGTTTGAATGTCTTTTAACCAGAGTTCTGAGTTCTGAATTAGTCAGTGTTATTACACTCATTTGTTCTGTATTGCAGTCTCTCATAGCACTGAAGATGCTAACCGTAGCGGTGTGGCTTTTAGGGTTCTTGCCACACACCCACACACACACACACACACACACACACACACGGCGGCAAATGATGTAGTAAATGTTTAATATCGAACTCGTGCAGGAATAAACAGAAGCAGGGATTAAAATAAGGCGGCGGTGATGTGAAAGGGGCGTGGCTTCAGAGGCGAGGTTTTTGTAAGCTTGACTGATGACTCATGCTTTTATCAGACCCTGAGCGGGAGTGTGTGTCTGTGCACCTGTCTGAGAGAGTGTGTGTGTGTGTGTGTGGGTGTGTGTGTGTGTGGGTGTGTGTGTGTGTGGTGTTTTGTGAACAGGAAAGTTGTGAAGGTGAAGTTGTGCAGAAATCACTGGAGTAAACTTATCAGATAAAGATTTCAGTAAATCAGGTGACCTCGTCCCGCTAACACGCGGGCCTGCGTCATGTGGTCGCCATGGCAACCTGGCAGCGATGCGTTTTGCTAGTGCACGATCTCGCCCCTCTCTCTCTCTCTCTCTCTCCTCACTCTCTCACTTGCTGTCTTTGTCTCTTGTGCTGTCTCTGTCTCTCTCTCTCTCTCTCTCTGTCTCTATCTATGTATGTATCTATTTCTGTCTCACTCTTTCTTTCTCTGTCTATCTTTCATCTGTTTGTTTGTCTCTCTCTCTCTCGTGTTCACTCACTTTTTTTTTGTCTCTCTCTTACACTCTCTCAATCTTTCTGTCTATCTAGCTGTATGTTACTGTCTATATATCAGTCTCCCTCTGTGTCTCTCTCTCTCTCTCTCTCTGATTCGCTCTGATTTTCTTTCTCTCTCTTTCTGATTCTTGCTCTCTCTCTCTCTCTCTCTTTCTCTCTTATGTTTATAATGAGACATTTTGTTAAATAAAGGATTGTAAAAAGTAAAAAAAAAAAGTCTCTCTGATTCGCTCTGATTTTCTTTCTCTCTCTCTCTCTCTCTGAGGGTTTGGCTGCTAATGCCTTCATTTCAACAATTACCATGTATGCATTGGTTAGGTATGAAAATGTGCAAGCACACACACACACACACACAATCATACTCCTGCTAACCTTTATACATGTTGTGTAGAACCTTTAACACTGCAGTAAGCTGCTTTTCTGGAGCAGATGAGCCAATCCACATCTGAATCTCTGACGATTGACCGTAGCGCAAGTGATTATAAACTCTCTGATATTAACCGACCTGCTGGAAGCCCCGCCCCCTACCTCCTACTTTATGATTCTCTTGTCTCGATGTTTCTGCGTGAGTGACGCAGCCTCACTGTTTCTCAGGGTAAACGGAGAATGTTTTGTGTTCATTTAATGTGCAATAGTCTGTCAGTGTATGCTCGGCTTCGCTCAGTCAGGGATATACCCCGGTCACGCCCACTCAGCTTTTACAGAGTAACATCTTCTCGCCACGCCTCCTTCACTAGAACGTGCCAGCGTGGAGGCCACGCCTCCTTCTCTAGAACGTGCCGGCGGGGAGGCCACGCCTCCTTCACTAGAACGTGCCGGCGAGGGAGGCCACGCCTCCTTCACTAGAACGTGCCGGCGTGGAGGCCACGCCTCCTTCTCTAGAACGTGCCGGCGTGGAGGCCACGCCTCCTTCTCTAGAACGTGCCGGCGTGGAGGCCACGCCTCCTTCTCTAGAACGTGCCGGCGTGGAGGCCACGCCTCCTTCTCTAGAACGTGCAGGCGTGGAGGCCACGCCTCCTTCTCTAGAACGCGCCGACGTGGAGGCCACGCCTCCTTCACTTGAACGTGCGGGCAGAGGCCACACCCTTCCTTCACTGCGAAACGTGCGAAAAAGCGCTGCGAGGCCACGCCTTCTTCTCGAACAACGGCGTGGGCGGAGGCGCGCGTCCTTCACTAGGACGTGCCGGCGTGGAGGCCACGCCTCTTTCACTGAGACTGATGCCGGCAGCATGATGATTTAGAATCAGTGCAGCTTTGTCATAGTGTGTGTGTGAGTGTGTGTGTGTGTGTGTGTGTGAGAATGAAGCTAAAAGCTGCAGTCATTTTCTCTCCTCTCTTTGTGCTCTCTCTATAGAGGTTCAGCTAATAGCTCCAGGCCTGAAAGCCTCTTTGCTTCAGCGGTATGTAAGATTACAGAACAGGTGTAATAAGGTCTAATGTGTATGCCTTTATTCTAAACACGTGAGCGAGTGCGTGCGAGCGCGGGAGATTGAATGCGAGTGAGTGCGGGTGAAGGACGGAAGGAAACTTTGCTCCGTTGAAACAAATGTAAAGCACGTCCTTTTAAGGCTGAGTAGGAGTGTGACGCACACGCAGTGCAGTGACGGTGCTAATGGCCCACTCATCCCTCTTCCACACCATTTCACGTGCTGTGTGTGTGTGTGTGTGTGTGCGTGCGTTTGAACACTGTTGTGTGTGTGTGTGTTATTCTGGAGTGTTTACTGCGCTGTGTGAACGGACTAATGAATCTTTTTCCCGTGTGTGTGTGTGTGTGTGTGTGTGTGTGTGTGTGTGTGTGTGTGTGTGTGTGTGTGTGTGTGTGTGTGTGTGTGTGTGTGTGTGTGTGTGTGTGTGTGTGTGTGTGTGTGTGTGTGTGTGTGTGTGTGTGTGTGTGTGTGTGTGTGTGTGTGTGTGTGTGTAGGGTGTCTCCAGGTAAATGCTATCACCTGTATAATGGCTTGAGGGCGAGTCTGCTGGACGCCTACCAGCTCCCTGAGATCCAGCGCACACCGCTCGAGGAGCTCTGTCTGCAGATTAAAGTACTCACACACACCACGTTTCAGACAGTTCTTTACTTATTTATTTGATTTTATTTGATTTTATTTGATTTGAAACCTCACCATCGGCCAGTATTTATTTATTTAAAAACCCCTTCTCAAATTCAATTCAATATTTTTCTATTTATGTCTGTCTGTCTGACTGTCTGTCTGTCTGTCTGTCTACCCGTCTGTCTGTCTGTCTATCTACCTATCTATCTGCCTGTCTATCTGCCTTCTGTTTATCTATCTACCTGTCTGTCTGTCTATCTACCTGTCTGTCTGTCTGTCTGTCTGTCTATCTACATGTCTGGCTGCCTGTCTGTCTGCCTGTCTATCTACCTGTCTGTCTGCCTGTCTATCTACCCGTCTGTCTGTTTATCTATCTACATGTCTGTCTGTCTGTCTGTCTATCTATCTATCAACCTGTCTGTCTATCTATCTACCTGTCTGTCTGTCTGTCTAAAAACCCTTATTTGTTTAGATTTAAAAATACCTGTTCAGCATGTTTGTTTGTGTTATTAAAAAATCAGACTGTTATTTTATTAAAATAAACCCATGTCAAAATAAACATTTTATTTTATTTATTTAAATACCCTTTGGCATAATTCGTTTTTTATTTTTATTTAAAAAAAACACTTCTTTAAAAATAAATAAAATAAAAAAAACTGGTTATTGTATTAATTGATTTGATAATGTCATTTAAAACCCCAGTCTATGCTTCTGTTGTTTATTTAAAAACAAAACAAAAAACAATTCTCATATAAACTTTATTATTTTAAAGATGAATCAGCCAGCCTTTATTATTATTATTATTATTATTATTATTATTATTATTATTATTATAATTATATAAAGTGGTCCTGTATTAAGAACACCAGTCACGGGTGTTTATTTGGTCTAGAATCCATTCAGCCTGTCTAATTATATGAACGTCTTGTCAGCCATTTTCTGTCTTGAAGAACCCTTCTGAGAAAACGTCTGTCTTTATTTTAGTCTCCGTATTTTTTAATAATCTAGTTAAATGTAGTATGACTCGACTAACCAAAGTTAGGACGTCTTGAGATATTGACGCCGCTACGTTTACGTCACAGACGTCGTCTCTCGACTCGGTGAAAAAGGTTTGGAAAGCCCCGCCTCTCCCCCTGTTCCGTTTCATCTCCACTGTGTCCCTGCTGCTGTAACCGCACACTGTCACCAGTGATGCATCGTTATCTTATACGTACACGTTACCTCTCACACACACACACACACGCACACACACACACGCTCTCCCGGGTGACTGTAATAGCTGAGTACAAACAAACTAATGCATTAATGGTGGTGTTAATCACACACGTCTCCACTCAGGAGCACCACAATGGTGTAATGAGGCCTTTTACTGGTGTCAGTTACCACCCTGGTCTCTTCTATACACACACACACACACACACACACTGAGAGAAGGCCCTCTGTGTCTCTGATGAGTCATACGATGTAATTGTGTGTATCTGGGTGTGTTATTTCTGTGTGTCCTCAGATCCTGAAATTGGGCCCAATCGCATCATTCCTGAGGAAGACTCTGGACCCTCCGTCAGACAGAGCCATCGAGCTGGCTATCACCCACCTCATGGATCTGGTGAGTGAGACATACAGACAGAGAGAGAGAGACACAGAGAGAGGGGGAGAGACAGACAGAGAGAGAGAAGAGGGAGAGGAGACAGACAGATTAGAGAGAGAGAGAGGAGACGGAGAGACAGAGAGAGAGAGGAGACGGAGAGACAGAGAGAGAGAGAGAGGAGATGGAGAGAGAGATTAGAGAGAGGAGACGGAGAGAGGAGATGGAGAGAGAGATTAGAGAGAGGAGACTGAGAGACAGAGAGTGAGGGAGAGATTAGAGAGAGGAGACGGAGAGACAGAGAGAGAGATTAGAGAGAGGAGCGGAGAGAGGAGATGGAGAGAGATTGAGAGAGGAGACTGAGAGACAGAGAGAGTGGTGAGAGATTAGAGAGAGAGATGGAGATAGAGAGAGGAGACAGGAGAGAGATTAGAGAGGAGAGAGGAGAGATTAGGAGAGAGAGGAGGAGAGAGATTAGAGAGGAGAGAGGAGAGGATTAGAGAGAGAGGGAGGAGATTAGAGAGACAGAGAGGGAGAGTTAGAGGAGACAGAGAGGATTAGAGAGAAATTAGAGAGAGAGAGATTAGAGAGAGATTAGAGAGAGAGTTAGAGAGAGAGGGAGAGAGGAGGAGAGATTAGAGAGAGATTAGAGAGAGAGAGATTGGAGAGAGACGAGAGATTAGAGAGAGGAGACGGAGACAGAGAGAGAGAGAGATTAGAGAGAGTTGGAGGAGGGGAGAGAGAGGAGAGTTGGAGAGGATTGGAGACAGAGTAGAGAGAGAGGAGAGAGATTGAGAGAGACAGAGAGATTGAGAGAGATTGAGAAGTTAGAGAGAGATTAGAGAGATTAGAGAGAGAGGAGAGAGAGAGAGGAGAGAGATTAGAGAGAGAGAGAGATTGAGAGAGAGAGAGGGTGGAGAGAGAGAGAGAGAGAGAGAGATTGGAGAGGACGGAGAGAGAGAGAGAGAGAGAGATTAGAGAGAGAGATTAGAGAGAGAGAGAGATTAGAGAGAGGTTAGAGAGAGAGAGAGAGAGATTAGAGAGAGAGAGAGATTGAGAGAGAGAGATGAGAGAGAGTAGAGAGAGAGAGATGAGAGATTAGAGAGAGATGAGAGAGAGAGAGATGAGAGAGAGAGAGATGAGAGAGAGAGATGAGAGAGAGAGAGATGAGAGAGATGAGAGAGAGATGAGAGAGAGAGATGAGAGAGATGAGAGAGATGAGAGATTGAGAGAGAGAGATGAGAGATGAGAGATTAGGGAGAGAGATGAGAGATGAGAGAGAGAGAGATGAGAGATTAGACAGAGAGAGATTAGAGAGAGAGAGGAGGCGGAGAGACAGAGAGAGAGAGTGAGAGATGAGAGATGAGAGATGAGAGAGATTAGACAGAGAGAGATTGAGAGAGAGAGAGCGGAGAGACCGAGAGAGATTAGAGAGAGGAGGAAGATTAGGGAGAGAGAGAGGAGAGATTAGAGAGAGAGAGAGATTAGAGAGAGAGAGAGATTAGAGAGAGAGAGAGATTAGAGAGAGAGAGAGAGATTAGAGAGAGAGAGAGATTAGAGAGAGGAGAGAGATTAGAGAGAGAGAGGAGAGAGAGATTAGAGAGAGAGAGATTGGAGAGATGGATTAGAGAGAGAGAGATTAGAGAGAGAGGAAGTTAGAGAGATGAGAGAGAGTTGGAGATGAGAGAGGAGAGATTAGAGGAGAGATGGGAGAAGAGAGAGAGAGATTAGAGAGAGATTAGAGAGAGATTAGAGAGAGATTAGGGGAGAGAGATTGAGAGAGGAGAAGTTAGAGAGAGAGAGGGAGAGAGATTAGAGAGGAGAGAGATTAGAGAGAGAGATTAGAGAGAGAGAGAGGAGAGAGATTAGAGAGACAGAGAGAGAGATTAGAGAGAGAGAGAGATGAGAGCTATAGTTGAGAGAGATGCATGGCTGAGGGAAACAAAATACAAACTGAACTGTGTGTGTGTGTGTGTGTGTGTGTTTGCTTGCGTCTGTGTCTGTGTGTCTGTGTGTCTGTGCGCGTGTGTGTGTGTCTGCGTGTGTGTGTAGAATGCGTTGGACCGGAACGAAGAGTTGACCCCGTTGGGATTCCACCTGGCCCGTCTGCCCGTGGAGCCCCACATCGGAAAGATGATTCTGTTCGGCGCTCTGCTCGCCTGCCTGGACCCCGTGCTGACCATCGCAGCTAGCCTTAGCTTTAAAGACCCCTTCTTCATCCCCATGGTAAAACCCATTCAAACACTCCGCCCTGTTTCTCAGTAGTTTCATCATACACACACACACACACACACGGAGGAATAATTACTCATCCGCTCAGGCTCTCCAAATTTAGACCAGTATATTACTGACCATAAGTTTGTACACCCCAGCTCAGAAGGAGCTATCTTCATGTTCTACTGCTTTGGAATAATAAGACATTCATTGTGTGTAATAATGTGTAGAATTACACTCTTCCCAACTGAAGTGTTCAAATGAAGTCTACGTAATGTTCCCGTGGAATCCAAGTGGAAGTTTTTGGAATTTTGCGGAATGAAATGGGGGAATTTCGCCCATGGGGGATCTTTTAATGAGCGCAGAGAGTCAGGACCTCGGTCGAACGTCTGATCTGAAAGACGGTGCTGTTTTTACAGTATAGTGTCCCCGTCACTATACCGGGATCATTAGGCTTCACACAGACCACAGGGTGAGCGCCCCCTGCTGGCCTCGCTAATACCTCCTCCAGCAGCAACCTTAGTTTTCACCAGGAGTGCGCTCTCTCTCTCTCTCTCTCTCTCTCTCTCTCAACAGTTTTGATAGCATCACCCTGGACTACAGCTTTTCATCAGATTTTCTGTCTAATCAAATGCTCTCTAGAATCTGTAGTGTCCCGCCCCCAACATTATAAAACCCGCATGTTACTAACTCTCAGCTTGGCTGTGAGGTAAGTGTAACGCTATTGGGTAGTTTAAAAAAACCTTTTTTTTTTAGAAAAAAAAGAGGGAGGAGCGTCTTCCGGTTTCTGTGTAAATCACGTCAGTACATCATTTTAACGCTGCAAATTTCCAGGTACTTCACGGGGACTTGAAGCAATTCCGAATAAATTCCTTGTTTTCGGGTCACAGGGGAAGGAAAAGATCGCCGACCAAAGAAGAAAAATCCTGTCCAAAAACACCAAGAGTGACCACCTGACTGTCGTCAACGCCTTCCAGGTAAAACTCCCGCTTTCAGCGGCTTGCGTTGGATTTCCTCTGGTCTGCGACGTGTATCGATCGCATCGTGTTTTCTCTGTGCCAGGGCTGGGAGGAAGCGAAGAGGCGGGGCTACAGGTGCGAGCGGGAATACTGCTGGGACAACTTCCTGTCGGCCAACACGCTGCAGGTCGGTCTCGCATCACAAGCTCCTTGTACTGGCTTCTCTTTGTGAAGAACAGGCACTGTCTGATTATTATGGGATAGTTTTCATTCGCATTAAAGAGCGCGTTTCTTGATGTGGGGGTAAGCGTTCGAGCGGTCCAGGCTGCTTTCTTGCCGTGATGACCATCTGCAATGCCGCTAACGTCGCAGTGACGTCATTAGGATGTCACACTAGGCCCTTATTTATCCCTCGGCAGCCACAGATGCAGCTGGTCCTGTTACCAACAAACCACAAAATACCAAGCAGTCCGTAACGAAGACTTCGGAGCAGTGGGGGGAAACCCGGCCCGTTAGAAGGTTCTGCCCGGGTTTCGTCCCACAGTCCAAACACATGCGTTATAGGCTGATTGGCATTTCTAAATTGTCCATAGTGTGTGTGTGTGTGTGATTGTGCCCTGAGATGGGTTGACACCCCGTCCCGGGTGTCCCCCTGCTTGTGTCCTGAGTTCCCCGCGACCCTGTGAAGGATAAGCGGTGCAGAAAATGGATGTATGTTTTTGGGTTAGAACGCTATTAGCTTGTTAACTCTCTCTCTCTCTCTCTCTCTCTCTTTCTCTCGCTCTCTCTCTCCCCTATCTCTCCCCCCTCTCGCTCTCTCTCCCCTCTCGCTCTCTTTCTCCCCCATCGCTCTCTCTCCCCCGCGCTCTCTCTCCTCCCCCTCTCGCTCTCTCTCTCCCCCTCTCACCTCTCTCCCCTCTCTCTCCTCCCCTATCTCCCCCCCTCTCGCCCTCTCTCTCCCCCTACTATCCCCCTCTCCTCTCTCTCCCCTCGCTCTCTCTCCCCTCTCGCTCTCTCTCCCCCCCTATCTCTCTCCCCCCCTCTCGCTCTCTCTCCCCTTGCTCTCTCCCTCTCTCCCCTCTCTCTCCCCCTATCTCACGCCCTCTCTCCCCCCTCTCTCTCTCTCTCTCTCCCCTCTCACTTTCTCCCTCTCCCCTCTCTCCCCCCCTCTCTCTCCCCTATCTCCCCCCCTCGCCCTCTCTCCTCTCTTTTTCTCTCTCTCTCTCCCCCTCTCGCTCTCTCTCCTCTCTCCCCCTCTCGCTCTCTTTCCTCTCTCCCCTCTCTCTCTCCCCCTCTCTCTCCCCTCTCTCCCTCTCTCTCTCCGCTCTCTCTCTCTCTCTTACCGCTCTGTCTCTCTCTCTCTTACCTCTCTCTTTCTCTCTCTCTCCCTCTCTCTTTGTCGCTCTCTGTCTCACATCCTCTGTCTGTCTGCCCCCTCTTTCTCTCTCTCTCACTCTCTCTCTCTCTCTCTCTCTCTCACACACACTCTTTCTCACTCTCTCTCTGTCGCTCTCTGTCTCATGTCCTCTCTGCCTGCCTCTCTCGCTCTCTCGCTCTCTCTCTCTCTCTCTCTCTCTCTCTCTCTCTCTCTTACCTCTCTCCCCCTCTCTCTCTCGCGCTCTCTCTCACTCTCTTTCTCTCTTGCACACTCTCTCTCTCACACTCTCTTTGTCGCTCTCTGTCTCACGTCCTCTCTGTCTGCCCCCCCCATCCCCCCGACAGATGTTACAGAATATGAAAGGACAGTTTGCGGAGCATCTCTTGGCCGCTGGGTTTGTGAGCAGTAAGGACCCAAAACATGCCGGCGCCAACATCAACTCCGGTAACCGAGCCTCACGCTGGAAATAAAGAGATCAAGGCGACAGCCGGTGCGGTAGTAGTGCGTGTAGTGATGTAACGATAGGAAGTTGAGTACGGTGTACGTTTGTACTATTTTTTTTATTATTATTTTTATAGTGGAACATTTTCAGCCCGTGAGCAGGGGCGTGTTTCACTCCAGGTCTGATTTTAAGGCCTCGTTATAAACCGCTAGTTATTAATGCAGTTTGATGGTTGCTAAGCAGCATACGGCTAGACAAATGATCCCCTTTCATTTTATTTCACCGCTGCCGTGGAGCTCCTGCAATATTACGTCTTCCTCCCCACACACACACACACACACACACACACACACACTCTCTTTCTCTCTCCCTCTCCCTGCCATCTTCTCCTGTATCCATGTTACGATAATGGGCCATTTTCACTGATGACGCATTAGAGCTTCACACACACACACGCGCACACACACACACACACACACACGCACACACACACACACACACACACACGCACACACACACACACACACGCACACACCTCTTTCACTCTCTGTATTTTGTGTAAGCCATCTGCATGAGCTGATAGTCATTCTGTAAGGAATAAAGCATGTGAAGTGCTGCTGGAGGAATATAGTCAGTGAGGGGATGACGAGTTGCCCGAGTGACCCCCGGTGGCGTGCGAGAAGTGCCGAAGACGTGGCCTCCTTCATCCCGTTTCTCTTAACGAGCTGACTCCGTGTTCTCCACACAGAAAACGAGAAGCTCCTGAAGGCAGTGATCGTGGCCGGCCTGTATCCCAAAGTGGCCAAGATCCGGCCGAGCCCCCAGAAGAAGAGACCCATGTAGGTGCACTGATAATCTGTTTGTTTGTTTTATTTATTTATTAAGACCGGGAGACTTCGACAAAACATATCTGGCTCCCATTATTAAAAGGGGGGGCGTGAACTGAGAGAGAGCAGCCGGGTAATTTCCACTCGGCGTCTCTGGAGGTTCGTCTGCGAATGTGAATCGTACCAGCGTCCCCGGGGTTCTCACTGTGACGCGGGTTGCCCGTCGCGGCTTACGCCAGCGTGTGAGCGAGGGTTTTTGTTTCCGCAGACCGGCGAAGGTGTACACCAAAGCTGACGGGAAGGTCTGTATACACCCGAAATCGGTCAACTCCGAGGAGACGCAGTTCCACTACACCTGGCTCATCTATCACTTGAAGATGAGAACCACCAGTGTGAGTACGCACACACGCGCACACACACACACACACACACGCACACACACACACACACACACACACACACACACACACACACACACACGCACACACACACACATGCACACACACACGTGATCTTGCTATGGATCATGTAAATAAAATATGGCGTCACTATGAAACATCATGGCTGTTTAAAGTTCTCCACGTTGGAGAAAGGTGTTTTTTTCCCCCTCTCCACTCTATTTTGAACGGCGAGCCTTGTTGTTTTTGTTCGAGGGTATCGAGCGGGACGATCCTCGACGGGGCGTTGGAAACCGGCGCGGGCCGCAGTTCAAGAAAAGCGCCATCTTTTATTCAGAACCTGTCTGCCTTTCAAGTCCTGGCTCTCCACTGCCTCGTCTCAGATCAAAGCTGCTTTCCCAATCGAACAGCCCAAATCTCTCTCTCTCTCTCTCTCTCTCTCTCTCTCTCTCTCGCCGCACTCTCTCTACTGCCTGAGGATATCAACCAATAATGTCCTCTCTACCTGACACCCCCCCTCCCCCCTCCCCGCCCCCCTTAAAAAAATAATAACAACATTTTAAAGCCACCCAGCCAGCTAGGGCTTTTGAGAGACAACAGAACAGAATGTCACCAACTCTGGATTTGTTTCAGCTTTAGACACAGAAATGGAGCCGAGAGAACACAGCAGTTCCATCGAGAGGGACCGAGAGGGACTGACAGAGATAGTCTGAGAGAGGGACAGACTGAGAGAGAGACAGACAGACCGAGACTGAGAGAGACAGAGAGGGACCAAGTGAGACAGCGACTGAGAGAGAGACTGAGAGAGACAGACTGACGGAGATAGACTGAGAGAGAGACAGACAGGGACTGAGAGAGAGACTGAGAGAGAGACAGACAGGGACTTTGAGAGAGAGAGAGAGAGACAGACAGACAGGGACTTTGAGAGAGAGAGAGAGAGACAGACAGGGACTCTGAGAGAGAGAGACAGACAGGGACTGAGACAGGGACTGAGAGAGAGACAGGGACTGAGATAGAGACTGAGAGAGAGACAGACAGGGACTGAGAGAGACAGACAGGGACTTTGAGAGAGAGAGAGACAGACAGACAGGGACTGAGAGAGAGACTGAGAGAGACAGACAGGGACTCAGAGAGAGACAGACAGGGACTGAGACAGGGACTGAGAGAGAGACAGGGACTGAGAGAGAGACAGAGAGAGAGACAGACAGGGACTCTGAGAGAGAGAGAGAGACAGACAGGGACTGAGACAGGGACTGAGAGAGAGACAGGGACTGAGAGAGAGAGAGAGGGACTGAGATAGAGACAGAGAGATAGAGAGACCCAGAGAGTTGAATGAGAGTGAGTTGGAGCGAGAGCGGTTAATGGCAGAGACGGGGAGGAGATGGAGAGTCGGAGACGGCGAGTAAAAAGTGATTTAGACGACAGAAGAGCGAGGGATGAAATGACAGTTGATTGATGCCACAGGAGGGAGATATTCGAGTTCGGAGCTGCAGGGAAGAAAAACGACGCGGTGAGAGGCGAGGGAAAGAGAGCGTGATTTGGAGGCGGGGGAGAACTCGGCAGCCTGTGGCAGGTAGAACTCTGGGTAATTTGTAGAGACCCTGCTTTAGCACCGGTACGGTGTTTACAGAGATTACTGAGGACGCGAGCGAGTGGCGAAGAAACGCGTCTCACTAGCCTGTCTTTTCTTTCTTGAAGGAAATAATAAGACCGAAACCACGGGTTACGTTCGAGCAAACTCCTGCTCTTTCCCACATCAGAAACCTTCGCCGTCCGCCGCGCCGACACTGGAGACTCCTTCCGCATGTCTCCTCGCAGAACACGTCTCCTGATCAACAGTTACACGCGGTTTTTAAATCACGATCTATAGAAACGGTAACGCATTCAAACCAGCGTGGTGTTATACAGTAAACTCCAGATGTGCCGCTGCTGTAGAGAATGAATCGACACCATGTGACCAACGACACCATGTGACCAGTGACACCGTGTGACCAATCAGAATGGAGAATTTAATAGCGCTGTGGTATAAAAATACGTTGTGGTGGTGTTCTTCACCCCGCCCCCTGTGGAGCACCGCTGGATGTTGATTCCTACAGACACTTCACTCTCTCTCTCTCTCTCTCTCTCTCTCTCTCTCTCTCTCGCACACACACGCACACTCCTCTGTGTCCAATCTGTCTGTGTAACTGTGAGAAAATGAGAAAGCGGGACTGAGGATAAAGAGTTCTCCTGCAGTCTACACTTCATTCTGAAATTACAATTGATTTCTCTCTTTTTCTTTCTCTATCTCTCCCTCACTCTCGGTCTGTCTGTTTATCCTTCTCTCTCTCTCTCCCTCTCTCTCTCTCTCTTTACTCTTGATCTTACTCTCACTGATTTGCATTCTTTTATGCTCTGTCTTTCTCTCTCTCTTTTTGCCTCACTCTCGTCTTCCTCTCATTTTCTCTCTCTCTCTCTCTCTCTCTCTCACTGTCTGCCTCACTCAAATCTCTCTTTTTTGTTTCTCACTTTTTTCTCTTTCTCTCTGCCTCACTCTCGTCTTCCTCTCCCTTTCTCTCTGCCTCACTCAAATCCTGTTTTTGTTTTCTCACTCTTTTTTTTTCTCTCTTTCTCTTTGCCTCACTCTTGTCTTCCTCTCCTTTTCTCTCTCTCTCATCCGCTCTTTCTCTTTTTTTTGTTTCTCACTCTGTCTTTTTCTCTCTGGCTCACTCTCGTCTTCCTCTTCCTCTCTCTCTCTCTCTCTTGATCACTCTTTTTCTTTCTCTTGTGTTCTCTCTTTTCTCTCTCTCCCTGTTTGTCTACCTCACTCATTCACTCTCTCCTTCCCACCCTCTGTCTCTCTTTCTGTCAATTAAAAATCTCTCTCTCTCTCTCTCTCTCTCTCTCTCTCTCCTCTCTCTCTCTCTCTCTCTCTCTGTGTGTGTTGTAGATCTTTCTGTACGACTGCACAGAGGTGTCTCCGTTCTCGCTCCTCTTCTTCGGGGGAGATATCTCCATCCAGAAGGACAAAGACCAGGAGACCATCGCCGTGGACGAATGGATCGTCTTTCAGTCTCCCGCCCGCATCGCTCACCTGGTCAAGGTCAGCCCAGTCCACCAAGCCGCGGCCGCGCCGTTTAACAGCGGTATTCTCCGCGGAGTTTACCCGAGCCGAGTTTGTAGAGAAATCTTAACGCGAACCTTTCACTCTCCCCACGTCCTCCAGCAACACCGCTCTATAAATATCCCTCACACACGCTTTTAATCCGTTTAACGTGGGCCCCGATCGCCGTCGCTATAGGAACGCTAGCGTAATATAATATAAACGTGTGACGTGTAGCTGCGATACTGTCCGAGCCGCTGTTCTAGAAACCTCCTGACCCATCAGAAAGTATTGGGGAGGTCATTAACGCAACCAGCACGTGTTTGTGTTATTCAGCATTTCTCTTTGAGATCACGAAAGCAGCGGCTGCAAACCGTCACACGCACCATTAACCCCCGCAAACAGCACGTCACGAGCGCCCGTATTTAACAGCGTGTGTGTGATCTGTGACGCATCATCACCGCAGCGCTCTGCAACGTACACGCCTCCATCAGCGTCTCGGCAACGGGACTTTGGCCCGGGTTTGAAAGCGCCACGTCTATTAGAGTCAGATGCGCACACGAGACAAGCAACAATAAACTCCGCCTTCCACGCGCCGGGGACAAGAAAAACGCTGCTGGACGTTTCTCCTGTTCTTCTCGACCTGTCCGTCACGTGTTTTATTCAGCGCTCCGTCTCGACCCCTCTGTCAGTTAGCGCTTGCTCGGGTTGTAACGTCCATGCGTTATTAATGAAATGCTCCAAGAGCACGAGAAACGTTTCCGTCGGGCGTCCACAAACTTTTGACCGGCGGTGTACGTCTGCGATTTGCGACACCGCGGCAGTCCGTTTACTAGGTTATGGATGTGGACACGTAGCTCCAAATGACCAAAGGATATGAGCGGCAGCCATCTTGCGTGTGCGTAATCGGAAGAAAGTATAATCCAGTCGTTCGGGGGTTTAGTTCTCTCTTTCCGAATCTGCGTTCCTGACCATCGTAAATCTAGTAACTTACGAGCTCGCCATTTCTTCTCGATCCTTTCAGAACCTGAAGAAGGAGCTGGATCTGCTGCTGGAGGAGAAAATCAAGCGCCCCCGCCCTGTGGACTGGAGCGACCGCGCCTCGAAAGACTGCGCCGTGATCTCGGCCATCGTCGACCTCATCACCACGCAGGAGACCGCGACGTCTTCGCAAGAGCCGTACAGGAAAAGCCACCAGCCCTGGGACTAGAACCCGACGGCCGTACCGAGAGTCCGATCAAAATCCGATCCATCCGTCTCGGCAGATATCCTCCCCGTAAAGTTCTCGCGTACACCGTAGTGCTGTTGAGTTCTCCATGCTGATTGGCCAGAAGGTGTTGATGTAGAATTTTGCACGTGTTTAATATGGTTTCTATAGTAACAGCTCGTATGAGGTTCGCTCCATATACACATATTGTGGAATTGTCGGTGTTCATAAGGAGATCCGGTGTCGGGTAAAGCCGTGACTTCGAACGTTGACGAGCGACGTTCCGAGAAATTCCGCTCACCGCCCCTTTAACTTTAAGGACTGGCTGATGAAGGTCTAATCTTCACAATCCGTGTGTATTTACACCACGAGGTGCAGATCTGCTGTTTATAGGTAAATCTTCCCATCAGGACTGACCCACTCATGAGACTCACTAGAATCCTTCCTTTTCTTTCTTTTTTTTTTTTTCTTTTGTGTGTGTCACAATTTGTATTTTTTACGTTTGCCTCTACACCCCCTCGGCTCTCATAAAACGATTAAAGCTGCTGTTAACAACACGGTGTGGTCTAACGCAAAGTCACGCAAACCGAACGCGAGACGAGGACGGGGGAGACGGGAACAGAACTTTTATGGGACCTACGTTTTGTAGACTAGCTCCAGGGTCACATGACGGTACATTCGCTTTACAAAAATCATTCACACCATACATGTGCGTCTTCTCGCTGAGGCCCAGTGAACATTCCTCCATTTCACATTCGCATTCATGATCCCCCCTATCCCCCCGCATCTTGTGACAAATGCATCCGATCCAGCGTCACGCTATTTATTTATTTATTTATTTAAGCGCACACATGAAAGTGTGCATATTCACCAGTTTCGTAACGCCAGAGCTGAAGTGCGGCGTTTGATCCTTAGGAAGATAAAAGCCGCCGTTATGTAAGCGCTTTCTACACGGTTTATGCAAATTACCGTCGGTTAAGTACACCGCTCGAGCCTTTCATATGCAGAGAGTATTTTATATATATTTATACATACATTTTAAAAAGACAAACCTTCCCTGAGCCCTTAATATTTTTCTTTATTTATTTACAACTTGCTTTTTTTTATATATATATATATATATATATATGAGAGAATGAAATCACACACACACACACACACACACACACGGATTAGTGAAGGTGAAGCTGTCCTTTGTTCTACAGAAGCACTGAGCGTGATGTCGGAGTCGTGAGTCAGGTCTAGAGGGGTTTCTGGGTGAGGAACGTGGAGCTGGAATCTTCTTGCTGTTCAGTTCTCGGACCTTCAGCTGGTCCGAGGTCACGGGCTAGCTCAGAGGCGTCGAACTCGTTTCAGGGAAGTGGGACAGATTTATAAAAAAAAAAAGAAAAGAAAAAAAGTGTGACCCCCCAATAACAGTTCCTTCTGACTGTCGGGGCCGTGCATAAGTATTCACCCCCGTTGAACTTTTCCACATTTTGTATTGTTACAACGTGGAACTGATTTGGACTTCGTTAGGATTAGACGCCACGAGTTAAGCGCCGGATATTGAAGTGGAGTGAAAATAAATATAGTTTGCAAAACTATTTACAAATAATAATAATAAAAAAAAAACAGTATTTCACCCTCATTGCCCCAAAATTAGTTTAGCGTGTGAATAAAGAATCATTAGGACGTTTTGTCAGAGTTTATTGCTCTCTTTTGCCCCCTAGTGGAATAAAATGTGAACTTTTTGTTGTTTCTCCCTCCTTCAATTCGACTGCAGTCCACAAAGTGTGATTTTTTCGACATTTCGACTACATTGACTCAGTGCGACAGATCTCGGGCTGTATGTTTGACACCCCTGCGCTTAAAGAACCCTTAACCGTTCCTCCCGGAACCGTTTCGTTTATCCACATGTTCTTCCAAGAACCAGTCCCACGGTCCTGTCGAGATGTTGTTAGAAGTTTCTACTCGCTCGTATGAGGAGTTCCGGTCATCGATAAATCTCGTACTGCTCCTCAGGCCAGCGTTCTCTCTCGAAGTTTGTGTGTGTGTGTGTGTGTATTCACACGTTGGAGACCAACGCTCACACGTTGGTCTCCAGGCCCTGGAGACGGTCCATCCTCTGCATGTTCTTCTCGATGGTGGCCTGGCACGTGATCGGCTGAGCACACTCGGCGAGGAACCAGCCTCTCTCTCCGTCCCGCAATCGTTCGCCCTCGTACCAACCTGAAACAGAATTACAGGTCAGTCGTCCGAAACGGGAATTATTAAGCGACCGGTGCGTAGATGTTTTCTACATAAACGGATACGCGGTGTAAAAGTGAAGTCAGTTTCTTCTCTCACATGGAGGGAGGAGCTCCTTTTTTAACTGCAGAACATTCTAGAGAGAGAAAAAAACAACGTTCTGATTCGGCTTTCAAGCGTGCGCTGTATATTTAATGGGTATTTAAAGATTCAGGGAGCTTTTGATGGCCTATTCTTAGCTCCGTGGCCTTTCAACATGAAAGCCGGCCAACCCGTGTCATCACCGGGGACCGTCACCTGACCCTGAACCCCGCCACATCAAAAACAAAGAGCTCTGAGCTCATCCTGCACATCACACGCCGGGTCTGAGGGTACAGCGCACGCTGGAGGGGTCAGGTGGGGACGTGCAGTACGACAGGTATTTGGGACTCCTAGTATTTGGGACTCCTGCTTTCAAATGTGTGATGACGATTTATTTAAAAAAAAAAGAAAGAAAGGGAGAGAAAGAAGGATGTAGTAAAAATGCTGACCATCATCCACCGTCTGTGAGACGATCACGACGTCTGCCACCTGCAGCGAGAGTTCATCAGGCTGCCGAGCCGTGTACGTACGTACCATCTCCACCTGCATGGAATCTGACACACACACACACACACAACACACACAACACACACACACACAACACAGCATGAGTACACCAGAGGTCCTAATATTTCTGTAACCCTTTTCATGAAATCATTTGTTCATGTGCACTGCATCACATGACCAGCAGGAGGCGCTGAGTCTCAAAGTGTGTTTAAAAAGCTCTCTCAGAATCATTCTCTTGACCCGGACTGATGAAACTTCCTACTGAAATATATAAATATATCAATAAATGCACGTGTAACGAATCCGGGCCTGATCCTGACCCCGTGGGTATGAACATTGGAAGAGCTTGGGTTTGTCGTCGTATCAAATGTACAAAAGAAAAGAAAGAAGAAAAAAAAAGAGAGTTCACGTTAATGGCTCGAGAGCGGCGAAATCTGATCCTGAAACGTTTGACAAAAACTCACTTGTTCTGTCTGCGTTCCTCTTCTCATTGTTGGTGTGTCCCAGAGCGCTGATCCAGCGAGCACGCTCATTACTGGAGAGAGGGAGAGAGAGAGGTTTAAAAAAATAAGCATTTCCTCTACTGAAACTTTTGGCCATCAGGAAAATCGAATCATATTCACATCTAGCAATGCATTTTACGAGTGAAACCGAGTCCGACCCAATCCCAGTTACGCAGATGAAGATTAGTGGCCTTACTCAAACACGAGCTCTGGCACAAAGCCTGAACCTGTTACCCTCTCGCCGCCCGAGGTGTATATTTACACAGGAATTCCACAGGTGAGAGCAAAGAGAGCGTTACATCTCACAGCAATTTGTCGAGCAGTGTTCTGTGCAGTGCGTTTGAGTTAACATCGTGGCAGCAGCTCACGCTATCGACGCGTCTCGAGTGGCAGGTAGGGTTACCAGGTGAAACCCGAACCTCACCGACGGTTCTGAACTCGTCTCTGTTCTCCGATCCTGCCTCACTGAGAATCTTCTCACACATGCATAGAACAAGGAAATCTTTTTTATTTATTTATTTATTTTAAATCATCATTGTACGAGAATAGTCCATATGATGTCATTACGTAGCGGTACCTGTGGAAGTAGGAGGAGTTCGTGATGGTTTCAAGCACTACAATTTCTCATTTTATTGCCCATCTAACGCTTTAGATATGTTCTGAAATGTCCCGAGTGTCTCCAGTGAACAGGAAGAAATTTGGGATTGGGACCAATTTGGCCTCCGTGGATTTTATTTAGGGTACGAAGTGTAATATTGAACTGAATACAAGTGACAGGAAAACATTAATGATGTCATAAATAAAAAGGGACCTGGAACCCTTTTCAGGCTCCAGGTTCCCCGTGACCCTGTAGGATAAGCGCTAGAGAAGATGGATGCATGGGGGATCCATCCATCTTCTATAGCGCTTATCCTACAGGGTCACGGGGAGCCTGGAGCCTATCCCAGGAAGCATGGGGTGTAAGATGGGGTACACCCTGGACAGGGTTCCAGTCCATCACAGGGAACAATCACATACACACTCACACACCCATTCATACACTACGGACACTTTAGACACGCCAGTCAGACTACCATACATGTGTTTGGACTGGGGGAGGAAACGGGAGGAAACCCCCGCAGCACGAGGAGAACATGCAAACTCCGCCCACACAGGGCAGCGGCGTGAACCGAACCCCTGACACTAAATCCAGAAGAAAAGGAAATTGATTCTAGCGTTTTTTCCAAAATAACGATTGACCCATTTCTGGCTCCTTCCATAAACCGGACAGTGTACGACGCAAGCCGAGGCAGAAAACGTGGGTGGAGCTAGAAACAGCGCAGACCACTGATTAGTCCATCACAATTGCACAGACGTCCTGATTAACATATCTGGCACAAACTCTTCAGCGACTGACGAATGTTTGCCACGAGTTCATTTTCTAGCAGAACGAAGAGGTTTTAACAGCTATTTTATTCGGCCATCTTGAATCCCAGACAGCTTTTCAGTCAGTTTAATAACTTATCTCGCACACATTTCGACCCAAACCCAGTCACTACTCGATGACGTCCAGAGAAACTCCTCCTACCTTCAGGGGTAGAGCTACGTGATTGGAAGCAAACGCTCGGCCATGACGCAGCTAGTCGCGGATTAGGATTTGTTGGCAAGCCGCGATACAAATATGAGCTCATGAATGTTATTGTACTTTGCCACACCACACTGTCTGGAGGAAACGCTCGAATAGATCTAAATATCCTTCTCTTAGCCGTCTGTGGTTTACTCGGAGCTGTACCCAAGTCGGTTCTTCCATGAAATGTAACTGAAGTATTGCCGTGTCGATTGTAGCGCCAGCCTAACGTCGTTTCCCCTCGACGACCTTTTAATGGCTTCTATAAGGGGTTATTTTCTCCAGAGTAAATACTCAACACACTGCTCGATTAAAAAAAATAAATAAATAAATAAAATATGTGCAAAACAAAGCAACCGAAACCAGACACAGACCCGTCTGTCCTCCGTCTCCGTGCACGGGGACGTGCAGGATATGAGTCAATCACATGCATAATGCTGCTGCCAGCGTTCACTTTTGATTGCTTTCATCTGGTTGTGCTCACGGTCCTGCACTTCCACAGACGAGTTGTTTTTGTTATTCCAGCATGCAAGCTGAACCGAATGAAATGTGGCGCTGAACTCCGAGAAGACCTCCAGTGAGTCATCGGCCGGTGGTACACACAGACACAGAGCCTGGTCACGACACACAGCTAGACGCCAGTCCAATCAGAGACGGATGCTCGGACGCCGAGTGGCTCCGGACGAATCAGGGGAACACACCGGGAGTCAAATCTCGTTTTATGATTCTTATTCTGGTCCAATTTAGCACCACATCAAAGCCAGGAATGTCCACGATAGCAATTAGCAGCCTTGAGTGGGCACTGACTCATCCAGTCAACAATTACTGCTTAATGACTTGCCCAACTGTCCATTTCTCATTTGTGGAACATGGGGTTCTGTCCCTGCTTTTTTTTTGGCGGGGGGCGGGGGGTGATTTCTACTACAAGCCAGTAGATATGAATTATACTACCATACTATATGATTTGGGACGTAGCCTAACAAGCACATCTTAGCCTAGCAGGGGGATGTGGGAACCAATCGAGCTGTTGCCTTGACACAATAAAGTCTCTTTATGAGTCAGATGTGTCAGCTGTACTTCAAAAAAACAGTAAAGGTGACATCACAACATCACAAGAGGGGGTTAACACACAACCCTGAGCTCTGAAACCCAGGGGCTTTCCATCTCCCACACATACTGTGCAGAACAGTCGGGCCCTGCTACAGGGAGGTGTTAGACCGAGGAGGAAATGAGCGGCCATTACAAAAGGCTTCCTCCGTTAACACCCTGCTAACACTTACCTCACTACGAGACCATAAACCCCCACAACAATGAGGCACATGATGAGCTCTTTGAGGGTGTTCTGGTCCTGAGACAGCGGGTCTCCACTCCAACTCTACACACTCCAGTCCTACTGTTAACAATGGAAGTGCACGTGAGGACCACCCACAAACCAAGCGCATGCACGGCAGAAGTCTGACGCGAGACGACTTAATAATACGCCGCTCCACCATTTATCTATTTATTTATTCACCAAACATCTGTCCCGCCTTCTTTTCCACTGGCTCTAGTGTAGTCCCTCGACGCTGACTCCTAATGTCCATTGGCATCGTGCGATGATGGGTCATGTTGCAGGAGAGCTACGAAGCCATTCTTTTCCGTGGTTCCTGGAAGAATTCCGCCATTTATTTTTGTCCGTAGATTTTACAGAACCGAACCGAACGCACGCAGCTACGAGTCGAATCATGACCTCGTGAAAAACGATGGGAAATTGCGAGTCCATCATTGGGATCATTGGGGTGGGGGTGGATTGAAGACGTTTTGCCAAAAGAAACGGGACAAAATTGAGCCACGATGCTGCAAAAAGCTCATCTCGAAGCTGTAGTCGCCGACGACGGCTTTGCAGCGAGGTCACAGTACGGTGTCTGAATACTTTACACCCTATCCATTACTGTAAAAGAAAATGCTTATGCTTATGAATAAATACTCGGTAAGTACATCGTCGAAAGACATCGCGTGTACATTTGAAGTGCATACGTGCACTGGAAGTATATTAAACAACAACAACAACAACAACAAAAGTTTCGGAATACTTGCGTCCCCTTACTGGACAGACACTGTACTGCAGCATGCAGTTGAACTTTACTGGAATGATGTGAACTGAACTGAACTGGAAAGATTGAAATAAAACGCAGCTCCAGTGGAAGAGTCGCTATGATGGCATCAGGGTAAAGGAATTTCACCGCCGTTACTGTACAGCCATGGCAAATCAGGCACTGCGGAACACTGCCAAGAAAGCTCTTCGGGCTCCACACACTCAGGTCTCAGCCTGTCTCTGACCCGAACACACACACACACACACACACACACACATGCTGCAGTACAGAGTTATGGTTAGGGTTAGATTATTATCTATAAACTATAATCTAGAATTTATAGTTAATAAACTGTGGTTCTGTGTGTGTGTGTGTGTGTGTGTGTGTGTGTGTGTGTGTGTGTGTGAGAATGCGGGTCAAATCCACTGACGCCTATCAGAGGGAACACGTTCTGAAATCTCAACTAACCAGCTCAACCACAACAAAACACACAGCTCTACTGTACACTCGTGTGTGTGTGTGTGTGTGTGTGTGTGTGTGTGTGTGTTATATAACCGCAACATGACGATAGAAACATTAACAGAGTATCATTCTCGCAGAACCAAAGAGATCTACAAACTCCCCCATACACACAGTACAGAGCCTCTGTGTAGAGCGATCTTCCACCAGTGCTGCAAGAAAGAAATAAATAAATAAATGAATGAATGAATGAATAAATAAATAAACTCCTCGACCATCTCGAAGTACCAGAACTGAGAGGGAGTAGAATTGTACACTATAGAAATACTCTCCTTAAAAACAAGCTACTCTATACTGTGTACCATTACGTTCTATCCTAAACTTTCAGTTCTATTCCAGAGGAGTCTCTTCTAGTCGATTCCATACGACTCGACTCCATCCCACCACCGTTCTGCTCTCTCGGCTCTTTCTATCGGTGTCGGGGGCGGCACCGTGGATCATGGCGTCTCCTGACTGACAGTAGAAACTCGATCTGATTGGTTCAGGTTCCAGGGCCTTAAACGTAGAGCTCAAAGAAATTTTTACTGAAGACTGAACGAAAAAAAACAAAAAAACAAAACAAGTATAGCACAAAGAATAGAAGAAGAAGAAGGAAAAAAGATCTGTCGTGACGCAGTGTTTACATTATTCAGTATGGAAGGACCCGTGGACGTTTGGCTAGCGCTCAATGACAGTGCGATTTGAGTTGTACGGAGGCTTTTCTTAGGATTTTACCAACAGAACTGAGAGAAATGTTAACATTCCTGATGCTTTTGTCTCGTTTGTTAGTCTGTCAGTCACTGTTTGATATATAAAATATACTGCCTTAAAGGCCACGTGCTAGCTAGCTAAATTGTTAGCCTTCGGGCATTTTAGCTTAGCTCCCGGTGTCAATGTAGAGTAGACGCGACAAACGACTAGGGAGCAGAAAAAAGAAGATCAGGATGAAAGGGAAAAGAAAAGACAACATACTGAAGAGAACAGAAGGCTATGTGCTAGCTAGGCCTCTTTCAGCTCATGCTTAGCGTCCCATACTGCAGTTGCTAGGCGACCGGGGAAATGCAGAAAAAAATATCCAAAGTGTAATATCCAAAGCATCGCCGTATAAGGAGGGTACTTACAGAAGCTCCGCCCCCAGGATCATGGGCACTTTGTCTCCTGAGTGGTTGCTGCGGAATTTCAGGCGGAACAGGTGATTGGCTCCGACCTGCCGTGATGTCAGCATGCCTGCGGTGGTGCGCGTCGGCGAGAGGGTCAGGTCCTCCGGCTGGCACGGCCCCACCCAGATCTGATCCCTTAGAGCGTAGTCTATCACCGTATAACTGTCTTCACTAAGACAGAGAGACAGAGAGAGAGAGAGACAGAGAGAGAGAGACAGATATTCATTTGAACTCTTTAGAGCCTTAGAAAACTAAAACACTTAGCTAAAGATTTCCTGGGCCTTGTCAAATCCTTTACTGCTCGACCTGTTTGCACTTTCCGAGTGAGCAGACTTGAGTCATGTGCAATGTTTAATCAAGATTGTTGAAACGAATGAGCCAACACACACACACACACACACACACACACACACACTTCGTCTTACTATCCTTATAAGGACCTATCATTGACATAATAACTAACGCAGCTAATTCGTGCTATGCTACACGTAAATCGAACCCTAAAAAAAAATCACACCTTGGTCTCTTTGACCTTTTGAAATAGAAGCACTTTTCATCGTGGGGACCAGCCGAAAGTCCCTACAACGTCAAATCTCAGCTATTCCGATCCTGGTCCACACCATGACATAAGAAACGTCCACACTCGCTACGACGTGGGACTCAAAGTATCTGACGCGTAATAAATAAACAGACACACGTACTCCAAGATGACCGGAACATGATGTATGAGAGGACACGCGTGCACGCACATGCTCATCCTCAGGCCGTAGGAACGCGTCCTGTATGAGACTGAGAAAGAAGACACACACCCAGTGTAACTGTGTGAACTTCCCTCTGGCTGCGAACGTTAAGTCCTCTAACTTTTCCTAACTCTCCAGCACATGCCTAGACATAGTTTCGGCAAAAAGACATGCTCCAGTTTGCTTTCTTCCAGCTCGTTAAACCGCATCCAGCCAGCTGCACATTGTGTAAGACAACGCTTAATCTTTTCTTTTGCGTTAATGGAACCGAATCATTTGATATCGAGAGACTATATGTCTCGAGCGCACGGTGGCTAGCACGTTCGTCTCATACCTCCAGGGTCCGGGGTTCGAGTCCAGCCGGGGCCATGTGTGTGGTGTGTGTGTGCGGAGTTTGCATGTTCTCCCCGTACTGCGGGGGTTTCCTCCGGGTACTCCGGTTTCCTCCCCCAGTCCTAAAGACATGCATGGTAGGTTGATTGGCGTGTCTAAATTGTCCATAGTGCATGTGCGAGTGTGTATGTGATTGTTCCCTGCGATGGACCGGCACCCTGTCCAGGGTGTACCCCGCCTTGTGCCCCATGCTCCCTGGGATAGGCTCCAGGTTCCCCGCGACCCTGAAGAAGGAATAAGCGGTTGAAGATGGATGGATATTTCTCACCCACCCATCTCATGCAGGAATGAGGACGCGTGGTTCTCGTCGTCGTCCTTTACAGATAAATCACATTTAAAAGACCAGAGCCTCGCGGTATGGTATAGTCATGACCGGGGTATAAAAATAAATCAATCGATTAAACGCACATCACATCTGAGTCACAGGTTGCACATCACTTCCCAGTACCATTGAGGTAGTTCAGCGCTACTCATGCCAGCTGATAGAGAAATCAGAATCCAGAATCTTTCTTCGTAACACTACTGAAGCCGGAGATGAACGTCCTGACCCGATTCAAATCCTGGGTCATTATCAGCCTCTATAACACACCTCATATCCATCATATCCTCCATCTAAGAAAGCTCAGACATTGAGCTACAGTACAAAGAAGTCACGTTGACGGACATGAGCTTCCATGCTGCGCGCTCTCGGTTCCAGAAGTGCGCGAGTTCTTTCAGAAGAACTGCTACATCTTCCATCTTGCATTGCTGCAAGGAGGTCATGATGAAGGACATGAGCGTCCACGCTGCGCAGTCTCGGGTTCATCGGGTTCAGCTTTCCCGAAGTGATCCTGAACAATCACGGGGAATTATTTATTTTCCTCGTTAACATCAGTGCGTAGCTCAGAAACGTATCCTGCTTATAACCTGTTCATAATGTGTTTATAACTCCTGCCTGACTGCGCTGCGCAGTCTCATGTCGTAGTAAAAGCCTAGAACTCTAGCGCACATTTCAGCACTCCAGTAGGAGTCAGTAATAAGACAGCAATCTGACATCGCAACCGCTCTAATGACTTCCTCCTGAACAGCTGAGTGATGTTTCAGCTCTATACATAATACGCACACGGGCCAGAATGAAAGGCATGCTGGGTGGGTGTGTGGGTGTGTGTGTGTGAGAGAGAGAGAGAGGGGAAGAGAAAACACTAACAGCATGTCCTCCTCTATGTGTAGAGAATTTGGGTCAAATCCCATGGGTCAGTTAGAAGGAAAAACTGTGAGATGAGACAAGACCGGAGAGAAAACCCGAGAAGAATTGAAAAAGATAAGAAGGAGAAATAATAAAGTGAAGAAGAGTGCTAAACAGATTATATAAGAGTAGATGGGGGGGACTGGAGAAGAAATGAAAGAGAAAAGGGAAAAAAAATCTACAGAAAAGAGAAGAAACGATATGAGATCAGACGAGGAAGAGGAGAGAAGGTGATGAAAAGGAGAGAGGAAGATGAAGACATGAGAAGAGAAGAAGGTGAAGAGGAGAGAAGAAGGTGAGAGCGAGAGAAGAAGGTGAGGGGGAGAGAAGAAGGTGAGGGGAGAGAAGAAGGAAATGAAGAGGAGAGAAGAAGAAGAAGAAGAAGAAGAAGAGGAAGAGGAGGAGAGAAGAAGAAAATGAAGGGGAGAGAAGAAGAAGAAGAAGAAGAAGAGGAGGAGAGAAAGAAGAAGATGAAGAGGAGAGAAGAAGAAAAAGAAGAATAAGAAGAAGAAGAAGAAGAAGAGGAGAGAAGAAGGTGAGGGGGAGAGAATAAGAAGGTGAGGGGGAGAGAAGAAGAAGATGAAGAAGAAGAGGAGAGAAGAAGGTGAGGGGGAGAGAAGAAGAAGATGAAGAAGAAGAGGAGGGGAGAAGAAGGTGAGGGAGAGAGAAGAAGAAGATGAAGAAGAAGAGGAGGGGAGAAGAAGGTGAGGGAGAGAGAAGAAGAAGATGAAGAAGAAGAGGAGGGGAGAAGAAGGTGAGGGGGAGACAAGAAGAAAATGAAGAGGAGAGAAGAAGGTGAGGGGGAGAGAAGAAGAAGACGAAGAAGAAGAGGAGGAGAGAAGAAGAAAATGAAGGGGAGAGAAGAAGAAGAAGAAGAGGAGAGAAGAAGATGAGGGGGAGAGAAGAAGAAGAAGAGGAGTGGAGAAGAGTTCACAGTTACGTAAACATGGACATCAGGAAAAAAAATCAATGAACAAGGAAGAGAAGAGAAGAAGAGAAGAGATACTGCGTCTCTCCTCAGGTTGGAGACAGAGTGGCGTGTGTTCCTGCAGTCTGGAGAACGTCACCGTTCCAGAACCTACATCAGATCCACTCACACTGGAGTTATCATCAGACATACCCCATGCAACATACCAGAGCTTCATCAGAACCCACAGAACCACAAAAACACACTCCCCAAAAATCCACACACACACACACCCACACTCACACTCACACCCACACACTCACACACACACACACACACTCACACACACACACACACGCTACTGTGTGCTCATACAGCATGCCTCTGCTCACAGTCTGATCAAATAAGCTGATTTTTCCCCCCTTTACAAGTCACTCAGAACAGCTGGCTGTGCACTCCAGCATCTGGGAGGAAATGAATACCCGGTCGTTTCTAAGAAATCTTCCCTTTTTCAAAGCAAGTAGCGCATTCCCGAAAAGCAGGAGGAGGACGAACACACAAACAGAAAGAAAGAGATGCC
>CM022777.1:5917108-5987108 GCA_012411365.1 Ameiurus melas
CACACCTTAAAGGCTGGTCTGTGAAAATATCGTCTGATATTAAACCGGTCCGTGGCGCAAAAAAGGTTGGGGACCGCTGCTCTACAGGATTTACTGAAAGCTTGTGGATTAGCATTCCGTCCATCTCATGACTAGAGAGCGATCAAACTCTCACTCGCTCCGCTCTTCAGATTCATCCAGAAAGTCTACGGTGTCTAGAACAACAACATTTCTGGAGAACCTTTACGGTCAGATTACAGATTCGGAACGTTTCGTCCGTACGTTCCTTTTGACAAAGCTTACGTACTCTAACCGCGGTTTCACGATCTTTGACAATCTGCCATCGACGCTAGTTCAAAGCCAAGCACAGAACATGAAACCCGACCGTCGTACTGATTAGCGCGCTCTTTCATTACCTGTAGAATCTATACATAGCTACTACTGTATAGTTAACACTAGACAGGCCACGCCCACGTGGGGTTTAGGTGCTTTCGAATGAGATTCCTGAAGCTGAAATCTGTTCAGTTAAGGTGATCAAGGTTGTGAGAACACCGTCAAGGAGTGCCAACACTGCTAGCGAGAACATCCTAGCAGGCAGTGAGAACGTCACTACTTAATAATCAGCAGCTCCTCCGTTTGTTTACCGAGCAAACAGACCAGAGACGCTGCCTTCTCGGTGTCTATTCGCTCACAATCACAGGAATTTGAACGGATTCCACTACAAATACCATTACAAACCATCAGCTGTTAACCATTAAAACCATTACCAAATGGTTTGCATAATGTAGTAGAACATATCGAGGACATAGGTCCTTAATGGCATCCACTAGACGTAACATTGCCACTAACAGAAAGCAACAAATTACCGGTAGATTCCAAAAGGGAATATTACAGCTTCCATTAAAACCATTACAATTCCCATTATAAGCATTAAAACCCATTACAAAATGGTCTGCGTTACATAGAAGGATGTATCGAGGACATAGATCCTTAATGGTATCCACTAGACATAACAATGCCACCAATAGAATGCAACAGATTACCAGTAGAGCCCCAGAGGGAACATTACAGTTTCCATTAAAACCATTACAATTCCCATTATAAGCATTAAAACCATTACAAAATGGTTTACATAAATGTAATGACATAGATCCTTAATGGTATCCACTAGACATAACAATGCCACCAATAGAAAGCAACAAATTACCAGTAGATTCCCAAAGGGAACATTACAGTTTCCATTAAAACCATTACAATTCCCATTATAAGCATTAAAACCATTACAAATTCCATGAGGAAAATTCTCAGTTGTTTTTTTTTTTTTTCCAGCAGGGAAGTCAAAAGTTTGCGAAGACAAAGTGGACACGATGCGAAAGAAACTGCTAGCACGTGCAAAAGCGTCCTTCACGTCAAAACCGCAAACGCTACGCTTAAACCGCACTCTCGGCACTGTCGCTAGGCAACTACGGAAACCGCGGCACCAAGCGTAATCTACGTCTAAGACTGACGGTTTAGCTAGCTAGTTAGCACGTACACGTCGAGTCTTGCGCATACAGACCCAGTGAGCGCGGGAAGAGGACAGAAAAAGCAGGGGAAACATGGACAGAAGAAGGACGCGTGACGTCAGTCTCGAGCGTTTAGAGTTTCAGTAAAATTCCTGCCAAAGTCCGTATTCCACTCACACACTTCAGAAACATAAACTACTTCTGCGCTCTTGACTTTAAGAGCGTAATATTTGTTTTGTAGGAGTATTCGTGTAAAATTGACGCACACACACACACACACGAGAGAGGAGAGGGTATTTATTTCCTGAGACACGTGGGAACTCTTACAGCTTGTGCTACTTGTCTGTTAGCGAGAGAGAATTTTCATCACGTGATCCGTCACGGCTGCGTAACAGCAGCTGCGATTTCCCGTTTTCTCTCCCCGACTCATCCTTCTCTTCTCTTCACCCCGTCTCTGACCCACTTGGCCTCCGTCCATGCGTTTACTCACCTTCTGCTGGTCTGATATCAGAGCTGGACACACTTATAAATCAGATTTTTCCGGATCGGCTCCTGTGTGGATGTTTAGACTTGATTTGGAAATGAACAGACGGCTTGTATCGTGCGAGGATTTATGATATAATCGGATTTCACGTCGCTGATCGATCGTATAAACTACATCATATTTGACTCGGGGAGTTTGCAGGTTCTCCCCGTGCTGCGGGGGTTTCCTCCGGGTACTCCGGTTTCCTCCCCCAGTCCAAAGACGTGCGTGTCTAAAGTGTCCGTAGTGTATGAATGGGTGTGTGAGTGTGTATGTGATTGTGTGCTGCGATGGACTGGAACCCTGTCCAGGGTGTACCCCGCCTTGTGCCCCATGCTCCCTGGGATAGACTCCAGGTTCCCCGTGACCCTGAAGAAGGAATAAGCGCTATAGAAGATGAATGAATATTTGACTCGGACTTTATTGGCGTCATCTCGTACCTTCAGATTGCGTGAATACGGCTGTGTCTCAGGTGGTAGAGCGGGTCGTCCACTAATCGTAGGGTCGGCGGTTCGATTCCCGGCCCACGTGACTCCACATACCGAAGTGTCCTTGGGTGAGACACTAAACCCCAAGTTGCTCCCGATGGCAAGTTAGCACCTTGCATGGCAGCTCTGCTACCACTGGTGTGTGTGTGTGTGTGTGTGTGTGTGTGAACGAGAACCAGTGTAAAGTGCTTTGTAAAACCGTTAAAAAAAAAAGCGCTATATAAGTGCAGACCGTTTACCATATTAGAGGTATATAAAGGGGTGATTTTTGTCCGTTTTTGTTTACAAATATGTGATATGCTAGCCTAGCTGTAACAACGTAACTCTGGGTCTGGACTTACCTTGATCTTAAACTCCAGCTGAGAGTTGATGGTGTACATCATCTCAGTCCTTTCCATCGTACGAGCACCTTCATTACACTTCCGTACGAGCTGCACACACACACACACACACACACACACATTAACGCTGCTTTTACAATACCGCTGTATGCAGGAAGTGAGGTAATGGTGGCCGTAGCGTCTCACCTTGCTGACCGACTGAAGAGCTTTCTTGCACGCTTCGTGCTGAGGAGAGTCTTTAGGTGTTTTCTGACAAATAGTCTGTGAGGAAGACAACATAATGTGTAAAGGAATCAAATTCGGATTTATTGTTACACACTGTTTATGAAATGTGTTGCAAGAAGCTTTCAGAACAGACACGACATCTCTTTCTCTCTCTCTCTCTCTCTCTCTCTCTCTCTCTCTCTCACGTCATTTAAATTCCCAGGTCCAGAGAGGGAGAAAACCTAAACCAAACTTTCTCAGGCTCTTACAGTGAGACAGTTTGATTCTGCCTCAGCTCAGGGGACACATAAGGAGTGAAGGAGAGAGGAAAGAGAGAGAGAGAGAGAGAGAGAGAGAGAGACATGAGATATGACGCCACAGGCTGAGAATTCTGAACGTAATCCAGACCATCTCTAATGTAACGCAACCGCACGTCCTTCTTAATCAGGCACCAGGCATGGAAGTAAGGATCAGAAACGAAGACGGAAGGAAAGGAAGGAAGAATAAATCTAGGAACACAATGACTGCACGTGCTACACGCGAAACTTAACAAAGCGCATTGTATACTGCGATCGAAATGACCTCAACGCGACATCTCCCTCGTCTTCCTGGTCAAACAAACCACAACAGGCGAGAAATAATGTGTGCGAGAGCAATAAAGAGGAGAGAAAGAAAAACAGGCAGAAGGAGGGAGTGAGTAATTAATCTGTTGTGTTGCATAAGAGCGACGTCTCCAGGTCTCCATTATTAACACCCTCCCAAAAACAACGGTTCGTGTACATGTGTGTGTCCTTAACCCTCTGTGAGGAAATGTCCTCGCTGTCACCCGGTCCTCACAAACAATAGCATGATTTAGCTACAGTGATCATTACGTCAATGGAACAGGGGAGAAAATAATAATAATAATAATAATAATAATAATAACAACAATAACAACAATAATAATAATAATAATAATAATAATAATAATAATAATAATAATAATAAACATCTGTGTGTTGTGTGTGTGTTTACGATCTTATTCTCCAATTTTAATCGGCTAACGTAACGCCATTAAACATTCCGCCTAGTGTTCTTTAATGCAGTATCGATATTCTAATTAAACTTAAATCCTTTAGAAAGGTCATGTTATGAAGTATTTCCAGTGTCGGTTATGACAGACTCCATCTAGCGAGCACATATAGTGAATAAGCAGCCATTTAAAGCTGAAAAGAGAATAAAAATAATAATAATTTCCTGTGTGGAGATGAATTGAAGTTGGTGCACCTTTGCTTTGAAAGAAGTGTAAAGTTCAAGGAGGGGTTGGGGGGGGTGGGGTGGGGGAATGACTGTCACTAGCCACTAGCCGTCACTAGCCAATCGTGGGCGTCTGTGAGCTCATGTACAGTGGGGGTAATAAGTATCGAACGCGTCAAGTAAATATATTTCCAATGAGGTTATGCACATGAAATTTTCACCAGAGTTGGGTATTAACTCAAGAAATCCGGACATTAAAGTCCATAAATGAAGTTATGTGTAATAAACACGGGGGAAAAAAGGACCGAACTCGATCCAAAGCGTACGGCAAAGGAAACTCTCAATTTTGTTTCAGAGGAAAAAAATCAAGGTGTTAGAACGGCCCAGTCGATCACCGGACTCGAATCCAACTGAAGTTTAGAAGAACGGGCCAAAATCCCACCTGAGTACTGCGGACGATTAATTTCTTCATACAGGAAGTGCCTTGAAGCCGTTGTTACAAACAAAGACTAAGTATTAAATACATTTCACTTAGTGTGTTCAGTACTTTTTTACCGTGTCATTCCTCTTTATTACACATAACTTCATTTATATACTTTAACGTTGTGAATTCTTTATATTTCCAGATTTCTTGAGTTAACACTGATGTCTGGTGAAAATTTCATGCGAATAACCTCAATGGAAATGTATTTACTGAACAAAATGTTCAATACTTCTCTCCCCCGCTGTATGTGGAAGAGGGCAGACAGCAGTTTCCTCCGAGTGTCCAGATGACGGGTAACGTAGCATGAGGCGCAATTCAAAAACACGTGCTGGTTTCGTCCAACCGGTGGGTAGCTGCTGTGTGACAGGAGAGAGCTGGCTGCTGGGTGGAAATTGGCTAATCACAGACTGGGAGAAAAAGCGTCGAATGCTGTTAGTGCACTACATATGACGGGTGTTAGCATGAGAACCGTACGAGAGCTTAGGATTGGGTGGGGATTGTGACGCATTGTATAGTGTGACTGTTCGTGTGTGAGGTGTGACATCTTTAAGGACATGAAGAGAGAAGCACTTACATCCATGAGCAAAGGAAGCCTGGTGACTCTCTGCATGGGCAGGATCAGGAAAGAGCTCATGGGAAGGTTTCGGCAATCCGGGTGCGCTTCGATCCGGGATAGAACTTCCTTAAAGGTCGGGCTCTTGTTGCTGTAGAGGGTAGGTAGGGGGAAAAGATGTATATGAGAGGGAGCTCCGATTCATATCGCTATGCCTATCGCCAGTTACCACTACCACTACTACTAGTTAGCTCAGCAGTGAAGATGTAGGACTTCTGAGCAGAAGGCTGTGAGTTCAAATCCCAGCCCTGCCAAGCATCCACGGTTGGGCCCTTGAGCAAGGCCCTTAACCATCAACTGCTCAGTTGTATACACGTACAATGGTATACCAGTTACCATGAATACTAGTGCGATACGCGGTTTGTCTGTCATTAACATGAGAACAGGGCTGATCCTTGCACGCAAAGCAAATTAAAAGGTCGAAGGTCGACATTACAGCAGAGTCACGGAAAGGTTTGTAACATCAATCTTAGGAGGAGATAAAAGTGCCTGTGAGTAATTGTGTGTGTGTGTGTGTTTACCTGGTAAACCAAACGCCACGGCAGCTGTTAATGTTCTAGTCTTCGATCTTATCAACAGAACGCGCGGTTCCGTAACAACGGTGTAGGGTTCTAGTATTACGTTTCACTAAGCTGCGTTTCAAACTGCGTACTTTCACGCAGAGCTGCGAGTTCGCTCCGGGAAATTTCCAAGAACCGCGGTGTACGATTACAAGCCGGACGATGCGGGACTTTCCTTACAAGCGCAGCCTTCTCGACGTAGCAGAAGGGGCGGAGTCGTACGAGAGGGCAGCGGTTTGTGCGTTTCGAAACGGCCGAATCACAAAGCTGATACGCCTACCAAGGTGAAGCGACGCAAATGGTTAGGGTACTGATTTTGGGGAACTATTGTGACGTGACGCAGAACAGCGAAATTATTTATCACGTGACTTCAATGCCAATCTTTAATCTGATTAAACTGAATAAACACGTTATGACCCTGGTGTAATAAGAGGAGCTGATGAATGAGTAGCTGGGTCTCCGGGACAAGCAGATTTGGTGCGTTTTATCCGGTTAATACTCGGCAGACAAACAGATTCGACAACCAGGAAAAAAGAAATAAACTGCTGATGCTGGCAAAATAAATGTTTTCATTAGGTAAGTCTGTTTAAACTTATCAGGCTTCACGGTGCTGCACCACACCCTGGTCCTGTAACTAGGGCATGGGCTACATACTACATACACTTTACGTGTGTGTGTGTGTGTGTGTGAGGTTCTCTCCATACTCACGCTAGTCTCTGGAATGTTCTCTGCTGGTACACTTCATTGGAGCAGTACGTCACGTAGGGTTCGAAGTTTGCCTGGGCGTGCCTGATCACAATATCGCTGATGTCATCGATCACGATGTTCTGCTGGTGTCTGTCCTCCAGTTCCTCAAAAAACCTGCAGGAGAGGAGAACATGAGAGGACATCGCTACATCCCTAACATTCCACTTCCCTGACTCAGACAAGGGTGATCCCTGCTTTAGTCAGCTGAATCGCATCAGTGCACGTGCACACACACACACACACACACACACACAACACATGAAAAGACAGGAAGCTGTCCTAACACCTCTCTTCCTACGCCAACATCACACAACAGGAAGTACCAAGAGTCCTGGAACGACCCAATATGGAACAAATGCACACGCACACACACACGTGGCTCTGTCCTGAATGGACACACAGATGTGCTGGTTTATGACTAATTCCACACGCCTTTCCCGAAGTCGTGAAACATAGCGGAAGCATCTGTAGAGGAAACCTGTGTGACCTCAGATGCTACACTTCCCTGACACTGACACACACACACACACACCTGCAGGTGAACCCGAAGGCTATTTCTGGACATGATGTCAGGAAGGAAGGAGGAAATACGGGATGTCACAGCTGGGGTCCTGACATTACAGCCTTCCTAAATCGTGTCCAAACCTTCTGTGGTTAACCAAAGGACAGAAGTGTACTGCAGGACTGCACGTATGTGTGTGTGTGTTAAGGCAGTTAAGGCTCTGTGCTACAGACTGAAATGTGCAGAGGTCACAGCCATTAAGCCTCTCTGCTCTGGGGTTTTGACATCATGGCTGACCCTGACCGCAGACCTCTGACCTCTGACCTCAGATGCCTGCCATGCTGCAAGAGGCAAATATAATGTACCAGTGCATATGTAGAATACTTGTAGAATGATTATTATTAGTAGTAATAGTAGTATGTATTATTTAAGGAATAAAAGTCCTGTGTGGCCGGAGGGTTGGGGGTGAGCGGAAGGTTGCTTTGCTGGCAACCCGATGCCAAGTGGAGTTACTGTTAAGTTTTCCTAAAACAACATATATATATTTATATATAAAGTGGCAAAAACGGTTAGCATTCTACTATTAGCATTAGATTTAGCTCTGTGTTAAATGAGTGATGAACATTTCAACCCTTGGAGATCATTAACATCCACATCACTGCTCAGTCAGCACGCGCAGCGCATGGACAGTGTGTGATGGAAACGCTTCAGTGAACGGTCATGACCTTCAAGCTGTGAGCAAAGTTCAGGAGCTAGAACAACACTCTGTGTGTGTGTGTGTTTGTGTGTGTGTGTGTGTGTGTGTGTGTGTTTGTGGTGATGGATTCATATCCATCATATCCGACCCTGCACACACACACACACACACACACACACACACAAACACGTGCTCACAGTCATGACGAATGAAGAATATTGTGAGTGTTTGTATGTGTGTGTGTGAGAGAGTGAGAGAGTGAGAGAGAGAGAGAGAGAGAGAGAGAGAGTGTGTGCATGCCCCAGTCATGAATCTTCAGATTTAATATGAGCACTCATACTGGTGTAAAGATGTCTCACACACACTCTTGTTGTATTTACAACTGCGGTATTTCAAAACATCTGTATTTTCTGACAGAGTGGCGAAGCAACATGGAACAACGTTTCTCAATAGGACCCAAATGCCTGGAAGTTAGCGGTTAGCGCCGAGTGTAGTTAGAGTGTCAATTTATCCAACAGATCTGAGAGAAATGTTAATATTCCTGATAGTTAAGTCTTCTTTCTGCTTTCATACATCATTTACATACATGATTTAATGGCTCAGATCATCAGCTCATGCTTCTATTTGTTCTGCTGTATCTTACAACATCAACTGCGAAAACATTCGCAATGGCAGAGATCAACAATTACTGACTGTTTAATAGTAACGTTCTAAATGATTCCTTAAGGCTTGGGAAAACGTGCACGGTTTACGCGCAGCTCATTGGCTCATCTCGTTTTTCCGACATCCCATAATGTCAGGTTTAAAGACATAGTATTATCATTGACAGTGTTGTTATTGGCTAACTGACCGTGTGTTAGTATAACTCGCGTGATATTTTAGCCATACGCAATGCTTTCTTAGCAATTTTATCAACAGTTCTGAGGTAAATGTTGACCTTCCCATTTGATTGATTGTGTTTTCATTGTCAGTTTGACTAAAATACAGTCTAAAAAACGACTTCTACGGTACTTTGAGGAAGCATTTTTGCCTGTCTCAGCTCACTATACTATAACTAATTACATTCCAAAAAAAAACAAAACCTTCAACCCAGTTACTCATTTAAGAGCAAAATGCTTGTTTACCTTTAGCATTGTTTATATTTTGTCTATTAGGGGCATGTAGCGACTGCTAATGAGAAACATACGATTTAGAGTAGTAGCTTCATACTAGCTTCTTTAACAGATTAGCTAAGCAAGCTAACTCGCACTAGATGCAACACTCAAGAGGCACAAATGAACTCCTACGTCCTTCCGAGTTTTCCTTCACGTAGACGACAAGACAATACGAAAACACAGTTCTATGCTCATTTCTTTCGCGTTTGGCCATCAGACAGTAAATGGGAACCAACTGCAGGTCAGTACGAGTGTGAGAAGAGATTGTTTGGATTTGAAGTCTGAAATGCTGCTTTCTGAAATGCAGTGGTCCTTGTAAAACTGAAGGGACCTCATATTATACCGTGATGTCACCCATTACGACGGGACTTGTGTGTTCACCTTCCCATGTCGAAAAACCACGATTTCCAGAACTGACAATCATGATATACACATCACACGACGACATCAGCGGTAAAAAGCGCAACGGTCACGCTTGAGGAAACGGCGCTGAACTCCATGCTTGTCCTGCAAGTGAAGGAAAACAATACGAGCTGTGCGGCCCAATAAGTGTGACACACACACACACACACACACAGCGGAACCGAACCCTGTACGGAGTAAACAAGTTACTTGTGTGATCTATTTGGAAAACTGCGAATCACCAGGCAGCAAAACAACATCTCGCCATCGTGGAGAAAACGAACAACTCCGTGGGCGACAGACCCACACGAGCTGGTACGATTGTGAAGGCGCTTTCAGATTCTCACAACACGTACACCGAGGCTCTTACGTCCGACGTTAAAAACATTTACCGTATCGGCGCCAGTCCATAAAAATGACATAAAACATACAGTATAACCGCTGACTCCGCCCCAGGTCGATTCGACATTAACTGTTCACACACAGTGAGTCATGTCCATTATGACAATTCCGCTGTAGGGCCGGTCGTATGCAAATGAATTTTGCCCGTGTGATGTCACAAATTCTGCGCCTCTTTTAAATAGAAGCTCTTTTGATACAGCGGAGGACGTATTAAGCGGCGAAACCGGCAGGACGTTTAAACGGCACAATGACCTTTTATATGGCAAAAGACCACGGAAAATGTGACTCCTCGTGTCGTGACCCCTTTAAAGGAATTTTCACCTCGTGTCAAGTTCGTCTAGGTGGAAATTCACAAACTTCAGAAGCATGAATTAAACAAGCCGAGGCTTAAAATAAAGAATTAAATAAATAAATAAATAAATAAAAAGATGTACTGCTAATTAGGGAAGAGTCACATCTGATGGTTTCTTTCTACTGGTTTCTTAGTAACAAAATCAAACAAACAAAACTAGCTAAGATTTCTTGCAGATTAAAGAACGATATTTCTGTAACGATACAGATATTTCTGTGAGTATGTAATGCTCTCCTCAGTCAGGATGCATTATACTTTACTGGTGTAACACTCGCTGGCAGACCGCTTTTAACTGCACTACAAATACACAGCAATGCAGTAAAACATGACCTTAATGAGTCTGACCCCATTTCCTCATCCAAAACCTGTCTCTCTCTCGCTCTCTCTCTCCGCCTCTCCCTCTCCCTCACTTTCTCTCGCACTCACTCACACTCTGTCTCTCTCTCACTCACACACCTTCACACACTCTCACACTCTCTCTCGCTCTCTCTCGCACACACTCACTCTGTCTCTCTCTCTCCCTCTCTTGCACTCGCTCTCACTCACTCATTCACCCACCCTCATCCTCTCTCACTCTCACCTTCACACACACTCACTCTCTCTCTCTCTGTCGCTCTCACACTCTCACACACCTTCACACACTCTCTCTCTTGCACTCTCTCTCACTCATTCACTCACTCACCCTCTCTCTCTCACTCTCCCTTTCTCACTCACTCTCCCTCTCTCTCCCTTTCTCACTCACTCTCCCTCTCTCCCTCTCACTGTCACTCTCTCTTTCTCACTCCCTCTCCCTCTCTCACTCTCCCTCTCAGTCTCCCTTTCTCTCTCACTCTCCCTTTCTCTCTCACTCTCTCCCTCCCTCTCTCACTGTCCCTCTCTCTCACTCTCACTCTCTCACTCTCACTCTCTCACTCTCCCTCTCTCTCGGCGTTCCAGACTCCTGCTCTTGTCATGTACATGTCCATCTCTGAGAGAAGCGTGGGCGTGTGTGCTGCTCATTTCAGCATGAGAACATCTGAGGATGAATAAAAGGAGAAACGGATCCAAGTGTGTTTCCTGTGTTTCTAGTGCTTATGTAAAAAATAACAAAAAGTGGAGACGTACGGAGAAACAGAATGAATAAAACATTTGAGGAAAAAAAACAAAAACAAACTAGGCTAGTGAAGTATCTATCTCGAGAAAACTCGAAGTTGGAAAGTGTAGCTCAGAACAAGTGACAGGAAGACGATATGTTCAAATAAACGATATATTCAGAGCCGGTATAAAAAATACAAATATTATTTGAAAAAAGCCACCGTCCAGTTCTTGAGCACAACTCTTAGAGGAAGATGTGCAGCTGTACGACGCAGTTGTGCCGAGTTACGGATTTACGAGCTGGACTAAGTCAATTTTAAGTGGATTTTTTTTTATATAGAGATAAATCAACTTCACATCATGTGTAATATAGAAAATAAATCATCAGGTTTCTCCTAAAAAAAACAAACATGACAGTAAGTGGACTGATGACTCTACATCAGGTACTGGCCATAAATACCTTATTTAAATTGAATGGGAGTATATTTTATCATATTTTGTTGTAATTAATAGAACAAATTCCAAAACAGGTAAAAAAAAAAGCCCCTCAGTGCTCAGCTTGATGCTTGGACTGTATCCCGTCTCAAGCCAAGTCAGTGGAAATGGACGTCATGTTCCCGTACATGTGACACTGTGAAGAATTCTTTGTGCTTCAAAGGAACAATAATAGAACATAAACTAAGATATTAATCATATTAGAACAGATTGAATTTACGCAAGTCTAGTGATGCAACCGAAGACGGGAAAAGCAGAAATGCCCCCAGACTATAAAACCAGTTTTGTGGGCGTGTTTACGGAAAGCGGTTCGGGGTTGTTTCTTCGCTAAAATTGTGACAGCTCCAGCGATCCTCCAGCTCTTTCTTTCCACTGACCCAGTTCTGATTGGCAGCTTTCACACAATGACCCCAAAAATGTGTCTAATATATATCATTTCTCAAAGTCATCTAAGATATTACAGTAATTCTCGTCATTGAAAAAGCAGATGGCGTTTGGGCCGCTAGCCCGCTCGGTGTCAGGGGTTCCGCGCTCGCTCCAGCGCCAGAGGTTTAATGAATCCCTGCTTTAGCGTCAGGATATGGGTTTTTAGAGATCACATGATTTCCAGTTGAGTGCTGTTATTTCCCACAGATCATTCTCTCTCTCTCTCTCTCTCTCTCTCTCTCTCTCTCGCGCGCACGCTCTCGGTCTGTTATTTCCCACAGATAGAATGAAATCAGTGACTGTCTCCCAAACACAATCTCTAATCCTGTCTTTCTCCACAGAGGTCAATGGGTCATTCAACAGAGCATCAGTGTGTGTATGAATGTATCGTCGGGTTATAGTTCACCTGATATCGAGGTCTTCCACGTTCTCTACCATTCGCAGACTAAACCGAGGCAGGGTGTCGTATCTCACGTCAAAGACGTCCACAAGATGAAAGCTCGACCCATTCGACTACTGGGTTCTGGACGTCACCTCAATCCCGACTCATTCAGTCGCTTCGGCGTCCTCAAAAACGAATCTTAGCGATCGTGGAAATGAAGCCACAGCACACAGATAGAAGAAACCTGGACAGTGACAAACCGTCCCGCCGTCCTCTAAACGAGAAATAAACTACTCGAGAGTTGTTGTTGTTGTTGTTGTTTTAATCCATGTTTTTAATCCTAGTCTTAGATTATGTGGAACATCCTCCTATTCAAGCCGTTACTATAGAAACACCTTGATATAAACCTGCCGCGCTACTGTACATGAATCGGAAAATGAACCTTCTGACCAATCAGAATCCAGCACTAAATACAACAGCACTAAACAATCCTTAGCGCTGTAAACTGAGTCGTTTTGTACCCGGGGTTAAGAATTGGGAGAAATCTTAAAGTGGGTGAATAAATAGTGGGACACCGTGTTCAGACCTGCTCCTACATGACTGAACTGTTGGGTAACCAATCACAGGTTTGCATCAGACTTGTACATTTAACACCCTCAAGCCAAACACACACACACACACACACACACACACACACACACGCGAACAAACTCAAACTACAGCGAGCAACCAGAAGGGAAGGATGGTCTTACTTTTTACTGGCCTCACACACATCCACGATGTTGGAGAAGAGGTGGTGGTGGTCCGTCTTGGTCATGGTGTCGCGGAGCTCTGGCGAGTCCTTGAACAGGCGGGCGAGGATCATGAGGCTGTGCAGGTAGCTGTGCTCGGACGAGATCACCTCGAATATGGCCTGAGAGACACAGGACAGCGGCGATAGTTAACGTAGCGGTGATGACACCGTTCAGAGTCTAACGAACACTAACCCGTGATTTTTAAATCATGATCCCCGGCTCGTGTTTTTCATGTCTGATGGGACAGGATCTGAAATGGATCTGATGCTGAATGAAGCTGTTTACAATGTGTTTATGTAAGAACGTCTTGCGAAGACCATGAAACATATTTCTCGATACAGAATCAAACTGTTATGAAAAATTATGGAATTAAAACACAGGTTTAAAATTTCATTAGAAACATGAGATACATTTACGTTATAAGTCTATTCAACTTGCACGTGGCACAATATTGAGAGAGTTACTCTCGTGAGTTTTCGAGACTATTCTTCCTACAACAGCGCGTCTCGGTGTGTTTTATTGCTTTTGAACCACAGAAATTCACCAAAGGTGATAATTCTTTAATTATTAAAAGAAGAAACATATTTTTAAACCGGTTATAACTAGGTCTAATGTTGTGGGACATCCATTTAGTTCCTTTTACTACTTACGTTATAGCAGCTATAAACAGACATTCCCTCACCAGCCTCTATTTAATAAAGTTAGTATGGAAAAAAAATATGTTACAGAGTAACCAGAAAGAACTTTACGTTTATAACCAGAAAGAACTTTACATTTATAACCAGAAAGAACTTTACGTTTATAACCAGAAAGAACTTTACGTTTATAACCATAAAGAACTTTACGTTTATAACCAGAAGGAACTTTACGTTTATAACCATAAAGAACTTTACGTTTATAACCAGAAAGAATTTAACGTTTATAACCAGAAGGAACTTTACATTTATAACCATAAAGAACTTTACGTTTATAACCAGAAAGAATTTAACGTTTATAACCAGAAGGAACTTTACGTTTATAACCAGAAAGAACTTTACGTTTATAACCAGAAGGAACTTTATGTTTATGTCTAAAAAGAACTTTTAACTTGTTTTTAACCTCTGACACTGGAGACTCCTTCCATAAATAAATCTCTCTATGGACAATATATTTAGAATTGAGATACACATCATGAGGATTTGCACACATCTGTATTCAGACCTCAGATGTAACTACAGACTACCGCACTATTCAGACGTTATTTTTCACGCGGCGTTTTTCATACCGGTCCCTGTGAATGCACTGTTACTAAAGAAATCGATAACGGTTTGTGACTCACTTTGCAATCAAAACAACTGTCAAAGCTGCTGTTATAAGAAATTAAATCAACGCCTAATGACCATTCAGAATCGAGACTCGACATGCACAGTGCCTGAACTTCTGATGATCATGTGACTCATTACTTCCATATGGCTCAGACACACGGCAGGCATTTTTAATCCAATCAGATCGGATCTTGCCGTTGGCCTTGGTACATTTCACACTGTACTAACTCTGCTAGATAATTCTATTTCTGGAATCGACTCCACCTTTCCAGTGAAGTGCCTCATTTAAGAGAACATCAGCGAGAAACAAATTAACAAACAAAAAACGTTTAACTTTCTCGGGAATGCCGACAGCTCTGATGGGAAAAGCCAAAACACGATAATGCCACTGGCGATAATTTTGCAACGTTTAATCGTGCAACGTTTGGCAACGCTATATACGTTAACGTACAGTACTTGGATATGAGAAGCGCTATCCGTTATGGCTATATTAGGGTGTGTTTATTAGGCAGTAGGACGCCATGTTTTTTTATCAGCCCTAATGTTTACACTAAGTATGACTGATGGGTTTAATACACATATCTCAAATGGACAGAGGTCACTAAGTGAATGCTGGAGAGACACTCCAGCACACTCACACACACACATATACACATGTAATACATTCTTGTATCAGGTTGATCTTAAGAGCTCTCCAACAAAAACCAGCTGTTCAAAGTGGTATGTTCCAGTGCACTCAGAGAAAGAGGGGGATGGATGACGAGAAAGAAGAACAAAAAGGTAGAAGGCTATAAAAAGGAAGAATAGAAGCACAATACCTCTTGTCTCTTGCGTTCCTCTTGGCTCAGCCGGTCACACGCTCCACTTCTTTTAACCTGGAAGAGACCAGAGCAACCAGGATGAAGCACTGAGCGGAACTCTGATTAGCGCAAGATCATATTCGAGTTCAGACAGTCAAGATGTCAGATGCTAGCTAGCATGTTAGCACTTGGCTTTAATTACAGTCCATGGTATAGCTAACAGTTAAACCAAATATTAGCCAGCATACCGGTTTACACAGCAAACCTGGCTAAATACTGCGTACACAGTATACACAGCGATCTGATGTTAGCTAGGTTGTTAGGCCATGGTTTAAATGACATGATTAGCCTGACATAATACGATTGTTGTCCCTTGTTAGCTTGCTAGTGCTTGGCTTTAATTACATTATATAATACCTGGCGTTAGCTTGATAAACTAACTAAATTGATAAAAATGTTCCTAAATTACGACAGGCAATTTGTTTCTATTTAGAGATTTTACAGATATTTTGCGAAAACAAAACACAGCACAATTACAGAGATGTGCAACTCTAAGTGAGAGAACTAAGGAGGAGGGAAAGGCTGAGGAAAAACTCTTAAAGGGAGTAAATAATATAGAGCCCATGAGGAAAATAAAAACTAAAGGAGGACGCTTGAATCAGATATCAGCTAGCTGAAACAAAGACACCCTTCACACACCTGGTCTGAGCACGCTCACTGGAATGGGGTCTTAGTGAATTCTGAGGGGTTTTTCTTTAATAACACCCGTTTACCTCACACCAGCTTTCTGTTCGGGAGTTGATGGAGCGAGGATACAAGAGCTTATGTTTGTACAGCATGAATGTGTGATGATGCTCAAATAACCCATAACGATTATGTGTGGGTGTGTGAAATAAATCCATTTCACCGATCAAGTTTCCTCCAGAGAAAGTGCAGGCACCTGAGCTGCATTCTGTTCATTCATAACCAGGGCAGGAAAACAAGGTGGTAAAGCCGCAGCGCTACGAGAGCCGGCTGAATGAAAAGCTGCCGCTGCTTTGTGCCCAACAAAAACTTCCCGAATCAGGAGCGCCCAAAACCACAGATCAGATTCTATCTCAGGAAATCAGGAGGGGGACTCAAATGACCCCGCCACGCCCGAGGACCGAGCCTTAACGGAGCCGGATAACCCGCACCCGAGCCAAACACAGCCCCAGAACATCCTGTCCGAAGCCTGAACCACGGTCTGTCCCGTAGTCATATAGAGTGAAATCTCAACAATTACAGATGTGTCGTGGGGGTGGACAATTCCTAACGATACAACTGCTTTAAATATTTTTTTTTTCCATTTGGAACACAATACCAAAAGTTGGCCAATATCTGATACTAGTGATGCACCGAAATAAAAATATCCCCCAGACGAAACTGAACTTCAGGACTTTCTGACAAGCGAAACCGGAGAGAAATGGAGACTTCTGAAACGTCTATCGCTGGGAGCTGATCTAAAAATAGCATCGATATGGAAAAGTATATAAACCTATGATATACACGGCCTCAATTAGCCTGTATTAACCCAACATCCTCAACGACAGAGACCCGTCAGTCATCCAAGCCACGTTTGTGTTCAGTGTGCACGAGAAGCTATCTCAAGTTGTTCATCTCAAGTTAAACTTTTCTCCATTAATGACTTCAAAATCCATAAGAAAGTAAACTACATTGTTGTTTTTAGGTTTGTAAGAACAGTGTAAAAGAACGAGGGGTAACGTCTGATGGGACGATTTTCTTTATCTTCAGAGACAGAGGTCTAACGCGGTAAACATGGGCTATCTCTGAAGACTGGGTGCGTGACATGATGAAGTTCATTGTGATGTTTGGTGTTCAAACTATGCAGCTGGAGTATAGGACACAATTAACAGAATGCAGCTGTGGAATTTATGTATTGTGATGGGTTGAGTCATGATCGCTTGCTACGCCTCGGTGGGAGAGCCTTGCGCTAATTAAACGCGTGAAACAAGCTTGTCTTTTCCATTTTTTTTTTTTTTTTACAAAAAATGGACATGGACAACCTGAAAAAACCTGTCATGGACAGCTAGTCTTTTCGATCTCATGACAACTTTACACAGCTGTGGCACTCGAGATGCCAGTTTTTAAATCATAATTTCACCGGTTTTACACTGAACAAAACAAACCGAGACGTTCCTCTGACTAAATTACGCACTCGCCCACATTAAGCCTCTCTCTCTTCACCTACTGGCCTCATAAACTCACTCGTATCACGTGGATTATATCCTCATGACACTTCCTTAAAGTGTCCTATTATGGATTTCCAAACATTCCCGTTCATGCAGTGTGTTATGATTGTAGCTGTTTGTGAATGTATAAAGTCTGCAAAGTTTCAAAAATCAAAGCGCACGACAAACGGAGTTATCGACTCCCAAAAGAAGGAATCGATTCTGAACAGCTGAATCGAGTCGTTAGTGATTCCAGACTTTACTTCCTGTTCAAACCTACGTAGGTTTGTAATAAAAAAGCTCCGCCTCTGGTCTTCATCGGCCCCTCGCTTACAGCTGTAGACCAATCACGACAGACTGGGACGCCTGACCAATCAGAGCAGAGTATGCTCTCTGAAAGGTGGAGTTTAGAACTGATCATTTAGGACGGATCATTGAACGAGTCGTTTGGGACACTGGGGTTTAAATTTTGAGCACGTTAAAGTGTTTTTAGACCTCGGATGCGTGCAAATCTATGGTACGAGAAACAAAATTAGGCTCGTTTCAAACGAACCTCCGGTAAACACGCAGGACAAGCAGAACCGATGGAGAAAAACAGGACAGGAAAGACAGAGAAGAAGCGAGAGGGTTGGCAGCACGAGCTCTTCACCAAACGTTTCCAAGCAACACGTCGTCAGTATCTGAACTCTCATACGAACTCCACCTGAGCACAGCAAGTGCCAGGAGGCAAAGTACACTCTGAAATCAGGTGACGGCTTCAGGAAGTTCGAAATGATATTTTCTCTCCTCACCGCAGGATAACCAGACGCTTTCCGAGAAACCCAGGAGCGACTGAAACTAAGAATCAGGAGCAAAGACGAGGTTACAACCCTAAAGCTATCTGTGAAGGAGCGTGGGATTCTCAATCTGTGATGTCAGGCGCGGGTTAAATAAAAGGGAACGTCCTCATCGCGTTAAATGCCTTTTCTTAGCATCCCTGCTGGAAAGCATACAAGGACAAACGTATTTGCCAAACGAGACGTCCTCGCTCCCCGAAGCGCCGCTTTAAAGCAATTAAGAGATGAAGTCACCTACTGGTGGCGTGACGCCCAGCTGCATCAACTCTATATAAATATCTTCATATAGTATACACAACGGTGATTACAGACTGAACTCAACATTAAAACAGCCATCATACACCTCTCTCGCTACAAGTAAGACATTCTCATATCAGCTTACAACAACCTTTTTGGCGGTGTGAATTTACATGCTAGTCTATTAGGTTGCCAGGCAACCAGACATGCGACTGGGTTAGCACAGTGCAGAGTTTACTTGCTGCATGCGTAAGCTGATATGATTATGGTTTGTACATGTATTGGACTTGGGAGCATTTATACCCAAGGTTCACGTCAAGTGTTGAATGAAAGAGTAGGAAGGATCGCCTCCAGAAGCTTCTCGGTCCTTGATTCCGCTCGGTGCATTTGAAGGACTGGTACGTGCTTTAAAATGGCAGATTTGGACGGATTTCTAGGTTCTGGGATGAAGATCAAGGAACGGTGTAATCGAACCTGGAGGCGTGGCACGGGGTGAAAGCCGAGGACCAGAACACTCAGTCCTTTAGCAGAAACCTGACATTATCCACCTCAGAGCAGATCTCCATGATCTTTATCAACACACGTGTTCACGGATGACTTCATTTCTCGGCAGGATGGATTTCATGCCCATGCACATTAAACAGTCCAAATTTTCTCCCAACTTGTGGTGTGTGTGTGTGTGTGTGTGGTCAGATAAACACACCTGTACTGTGTTCAGATCTCAGCTTCCTGAGCATTGCCCTGCCAAAACACACACACACACACACACCTCTCTCCCAACCATACACACAAAACCAACATTTATTCCTCTATTCATGCTTGTGATCCATCTCTACACCATGTCAGAGTCCACACCGTTTCACTCATCTGTTTCCTTTCATATCCCTCTACATGTTTTCTCTCTATTCCCTACACACACACACACACACACACACACACACACACACAGAGACACAATTCTCTGATAACTTTTCTCAGTCCGTCTCTGTGTGTTACTGGGATGCTTCCAGAACATTCCGGGATAAGGTGGCGAAGTGGAAAACATCATTAAAGTCTCCGACCGTTCCAGACTTAAAGCCGATTACATAATTCCACAAACAGGAGTCTTCACTACAGCTCCAGCCTTCCACATTTTCGGCATTTTTTCCATGGGGAAGAATCTGCTGGAATTCGAGCAAGGAGCTGGAGCCGTGCCCTGACTGGAGCCATTTCCCCGAGGATGTAGTAGCTAGCTCTCTGCCTTTCTTTCTTTTTCTTCCCCCTTTTCTGCCCCTCATTACGGCTCACTCCGCTTCTCCAAAATAATATTCAGGCCATTTGCATTAGCGATAAAGAAGTACGACTATTTTCATTTTAGACTTTCCTTAAAGCCTAGTTTAAATAATAATAAATGACCTTATTGATCATTTGTGTTCGATAAATGTTCTCTGTCTGTCTGTCTGTCTCTCAGAGATCAATTAAAATGTATTAATACATTTGTCTTACTCTCTGTCAGAGAACCATTCAAATGTATTATCTCCCCCTGTCTCGGTCTCACTCTCTCTGTCTCACTCTCTCGGTCAGAGAACCATTCAAATGTATTATCTCCCCCTGTCTCACTGTCTCAGTCACACTCTCTCTGTCTCACTTTCTCTGTCAGAGAACCATTCAAATGTATTATCTCCCCCTGTCTCGGTCTCACTCTCTCTGTCTCACTCTCTCGGTCAGAGAACCATTCAAATGTATTATCTCCCCCTGTCTCACTGTCTCAGTCTCACTCTCTCTGTCAGAGAGCCATTCAAATGTATTATATCAACCTGTCTCACTGTCTCGGTCTCGCTCGCTGTCAGAGAGCCATTCTAATGTATTAATATCTCCCCCTGTCTCACTCTCTCCGGGTCAGAGAGCCATTCAAATGAATCATCTCCCCCTGCCTCAGTGTCTCGGTGTCACTCTCTCTGTCTCAGTCCCTCTGTCAGAGAGCCATTATAATGTACTTATATCTCCCCCTGTCTCACTGTCTGTGTAAGAGATCCATTAAAGCATCATTAATATATTCGTCTCCCTCGCTGTCTCCATGTCTCTATCTGTCCCAATCTCTCTAAGAGATGCATTTCTCTCTCTCTCTCTCCCTCCCTCTCTCTCTCTCTCTCTCTCTCTCTCTCTCTCTCTCCCTCTCTCTCTCCTCTCTCTCCCTCTCTCTCTCTCCCTCTCTCCCTCTCTCTCTTTTCCTCTCTCCCTCCCTCTCTCTTCCCTCTCTCCCTCTCTCTCTCTCTCCCCTCCCTCTCTCTCCCTCTCTCTCCCTCTCTCCCCTCTCCCTCTCTCCCTCTCTCTCCCCTCTCCCTCTCTCCCTCTCTCTCTCCTCTCTCTCTCCCTCTCTCTCTCTCCCTCTCTCTCCTTCTCTCTCTCTCTCTCTCAGGGCGGTATGCCTGGGACTCCAGTGTGACCGGACTGAACCACATTCCTCATAGCCCCAGCATTCCTCAACTCCACCACTACGTTTCTACTTGCATGTGTATACAGTAAGTATGTGCCGAATGATAAAAACACACTGTTTGTTTAGGGCTGGATAAACAACATGAAAATGAAAGAAATGTCCTACATGCTACCTTTGGGTGGAGCTGACTGGTGTGTTCATGTTGATCGATGACAGAATAGTGGTATGAGTGAGGTGTTGTGCGTTTAGCTGGCTTCTGTGGTTTTGTTATTGTTGTGTGTGTGTGTGTGTGTGTGCGCGGGTGCGAGTGTGCGCGGGTGCGATGATATATGGATATTATAATCAAATGAAACGCTCAGAATAAAATGAAATGAAAAGCATGCAAAATCGAGAGCATTAGAAGCATCCGTTGTTTTCGGTGTGACAAGCCGCTAATGTGAAAATATATTATTGTTGTATATGTTAATAAGAATGGTGTCTAGACTATAGATTTTTAGTGGTTTTTCAAAGGGATGCACCGCTTTATCCAGGTCAGGGTTGCATGGGATTACCCGAGACTCCCCCAGAGGAAATCGGATAACCCAACAGGGAACCCACATGGACACATGGACAAACTCCACACAGACAAAAACCCTAGCTCAGGCTCAAGCCCTGGAGCTGTGAGGTGACATCATGGCATGATATTTTTACAGCTCACCACTACTCTAAACCTGGATTCTGGCTTCCTGAGACGTTGTGTTAAAGCTCGCAGGTGTGCTTCGTGTGCACAAGGATGTGTTAAAATGTGTGTTTGTTGCGTCTCACCACACTGAGCTGAGTCCAGGACGTCCGGATGGGTTTGTACTGCACCACGATGCGCTCGTCCGCTTTGGGTTCTCTACGCTCGGCGTCCTCATCCGAGTCATTGTGCAGTGCCTTCTCCTGGTAGTTCTGATACAGAACCTCGTCTTCTGTAGAAAACACACACACACACACACACACACACATGACCGACGATAGCATCTCAAGCCACTTGTTCAAGCTGATCCACTGTTATTATCTATCAGTCAATGGTTGCCAGATTGGATTTGACTCACCCAGTTCTAACCTCTCTTTGGTCAGAAACGGACCCTGATGCAGGGTAGAGAATAACAAACACCGTGCACATCGGAAATAACGATCTATAGGATGTGGTAAGGTGGTTTGGAAAATGACGCCTCATTGCTCAGGGTGAAGGAAATGGAGTGGCTAACGACACTGACTATGTTTGTCGGGGAAATGCTGCCAGCGGTGTGAAGTGGATGTTTGTGGGGAAAGTGCTGATTGCAGGAACAAACAATCCTAACAATCCTTGGTTTCTCAACCCAGTCCTAACTGTACGCCTACAGTATGTCTACAAGGTCTAACAAAGTGGCAGTAACGGTATTCCCCAGACCATCATATCAATAATAACTGCTCAGCGTTGATCCATTTCCATTCATGAATGTGTTCGAGGGTAAATATATATATATATATATATATATATATATATACGTCCGCAACGACTTATATAGTGTCTAAAAGATGGCCAGTGAATGTAGCTACAACGTAGGTGACAATAATAAACTGGCAGCATGACCTCAAATGACCGAGTGTACCCATCTTTCAAGCCAAAAATCACAACCGTGCCATTTGAAACGACAACGAAAACAATTACACGTGCAGTATTTGTTTTTCTTATCACTTCCGTGAAATCTGAACACGAGAAACCCGATCTTTTCAGTTTCAATTTGAAACAATTATCGTCAACATCTCGGCAGCTTTAGAAAACAAACGAAATGCCACGATGCGGAAACACGATGTGTCCGATGTGTACCGAGCAACAGTCAGAAATCAGAGAGCGCTCGTTAATAATTAGGAGCATCTCCATTTTTTTTCCACAAGCTAATCAAACCACATTACTGCCTTCTAGTTTGACAAAGTCAATCACAAAGTCAGTCACAGGTCAGAGTACACCTAGACAACGTCAACGCAAAAACGAAAGCAACCGCACCCATTAATAAATGCGTCCTTGAGGCCTTTCCTTTAAAAAAAAAAAAAAAAGAACGAGCTTTTCGGCTAGGTGAGTTTATCTGTGCTAAAAATGGTAAATGCTACGGCGATACCGAAAATTTCAAACACCAATGTAACAGTGTGTGCTTTAAGATTGTATAGCAGGTCTTACCTTCACTGTCAAAGGTCCTCTGGGTCTGTAGCATCTTCTTCTTCTTTTTCTTCTTCTTCTCTCCACTCTGTGGAAAACATCAGCTAGCCATTAGCAGTTGGTCTGGTCTATTAAAGAACCGTCGTCAAGGGCTAATTGACAATAGTTAGCACAATAACGCCAAACAGTTCCTAACTGTTTAACTGATTATTAGCAATGCTAGCATTTTGTGTGCTCAGCAATCCTTCAGAGAGAAGTTTGCTAGACAGGCACCGACGTTCTAAAAAGGTTAACGGAAACCCCCAAAAAAGAGAGGCAATGCTCATAAAGATCAGAAGCAAGTTTATGCTAACTGTTCTCCAGGTATTTAGAGAGCGGTGTGTGTGTGACAGGGAAAAGAAAACACTTTAGCACGTAGCACTAGCTTTTCAGAAACCGCATTCGGCATGCAGACCTTCGATAAGATCAGTGACACGATCTGAAATTGGTTGGTTTGAACATTCAAAACTAACGTCCATGGTATGTTCTCTGTCTCAAGCTAAAAGACTTAAAACGCACGAGTGTTCCTGCTTTTAGCGCTTCTGTTCACACTGGCCTGTCAAATTCTTAAAGATGGACATTAGCGGACACGGCCCATTTCAACCCGCTCGCAACCTTTCAACACTTTGACCTCTGTGACCCCTTGATACAGCCTCTGTGCCTAGCGGGGAAGTGCTCGGCCGAGCTAATTTGAGGACGTCGGCGTGCTCCTAAAAACACCGACGTCCTTCGGTTCTCACGCCGCTCTGCTCGGTAATCTTAAACGCCGCGATGGGACAGAAAATGGAGGCTGTTTCATGACGTCATTCCGCATTTAACGGCTCAGGTTTATCGTTACTGTTACTTGTATTCGCTATATTTAGCAGACACGATTACCTCGCGCGAGTTATAGACGTGCTCGGTTATCTGTGTAGATAAGATCAGACAGAGTCTAAAGATCTGAGGGAGAGAAGCCCGTGCTGATTAGAGCTGGGCAATGCGAGGATGGAATATAATTAGCGTAATAAATGATCAAATCAGTGTACTTTTCTGAGATATCGTTTCATGACATTTTATAATGTCCGTACCGTGATACATATTGCGTAATTTAGATATGTTTCGACAGTATCGGGATATATTTTCGTCATATTGACCCTGAATAATTTATTTACGTTATGTTAAGTTTGCGTCAGTGTTCTTTGAAGAGATTAGGCTGAAGTCACTCGTGTGTGACGACATGAAGGGCAGTCAGGGGAAGATCGTTCCACCACCTGGGCGCCAGTACAGAAAAAAAAAATCACGTCGTTTTCGCACGCAATTCACACTGTATTCACGGTTTAAACCATAAACCAGTAGGCATGACTCAGCTTATTATGTAGCACTCTGGTAAAAGACAATGCACAATGCACAGGCTCGTATTTCAGATAATCAGCGGCTGTCTAACTGTCATGTGGATTTAAACCAAATGACAAAATGTTCTGCTCATATGACTTGTTGAAAAGGTTTATGCTTCAGATGTGGAAGGCTTCGTTGTTGTTGTTGTTGTTGTTGTTGTTGTTTTGGTCAGCATGTTACATTACATACTTACACCCATCAAATGGTACGTATGTACGTCCATACAGGTTTATCATAGGGATTGAGATTGAAAATAAGAATCTGAGGTCTGTACTGTCATTGGCGTACACTCTTTCAATGGTTCCTCAAGGCTGGACTAGCTATTCAAGGGTTTGTAGCTTGCTAAAATGATTCTACTTGGAACCCTGTCGATTGCCGGGACTACTGAATAATCCTTAAAGCCTCCAGATTGAAGCATTTTTTATAAACGTGTACTGAATTTCTCCGACTAGATATGGTTCCATCTAGCACCCTGAAGGGTATATCTGATTTGTCAGATTGTCTGGGGAAAACAAAGGTTCTATGTTGAACCATACAGACGTTTTTTTTAATTCAAGAAAAGGCTCCAAAGTTTGCTGGCTGTTAAGCCGGCTTGTAATTAGTTCTATCTTTGTAATTTCTGTAAGTAGAGCCCACTGAACACCTGGGAAAATCTGTAAAGGGTCTATGAAGAATACTTCAACAGACGTTTCCCTATCTAGAAAAGGTTCCACTCCAGAAAGCTAGAACTGGAAGCTTTCCGGGTAGAATCCCTTCAGAAAGTTCAGAAAGTCATAAAAAAAAAAAAAAGTGTATTTACCACCAGGTCAGGGTCTTATGATGTTCCTGATAAGAATAAAGCTGCACTCACCTTGCTTTTGGTGGTTTGTAGACTCCTGGATCCATCTATCACGTCTGTGTCCCCTTTTAGGATGTTAGAAGGAACGTGCAGCTCTACACCACTGACCACAGCCCGGCGGTACGACGTGGACCTCAAGCCCCTCCTGAACAGCCCTGGTGCATCCTCACCATCCGGCACTTCAACGTCCTTACTGCTGGAGAAGAAGGAGCCACTCTCCACCATGCTGCGGGCTCGGAGGGGACGTTTGGAAGGGTCCATCAGCCCCCCAGATTGGCTGTTTTTGCCTGGTCGATTTTCAGATGCCAGGTTGTGAGGAATGAGCTGCTGGGTTCCCGTCTTTAACGCGGCGGGGCTGTGCGTACTGAGGACCATGCTGGGTAGGGGTGACTTGACTTCTGACCCCTGGGAGGAGTTTGAGGATTGCCGTGAAACTGGAGTTACTGTGCTGCGTTCAGCTGGAGACAGAGATTGAGGGGTAAAGGGCTCGGATGGTGTGCTGGGAATGGAGGAGGAGGAAGAAGAGCAAGAAGAGATGGAGGGAGTGCTGGACCTCAAGCTCTGAGGTGAAGTTTGAAGCGCAACTGGAGAAGAGAGCTGCTGAGGGGATTTCTGAGATGGTGAGCTAGATTTCTGTGGGGTTCCTGTATCTGATACTGGGGACGAGTCCCCAAAAACAATCTGATCCCTCTGGGAGGTGAGGGTAAATGGCATGGACAGACGTTTCAGAGAATCTTGAGTTTTTTTGGTCTCCTTTTTGCTCAAGCCATTTGCAGTATTTGTAGATAGGGTGGTTTTAGGCACCTGGTTACTGTCCACAGAGTCATTACTATTCTCTGATCTGAATCTAGCCAGAGAAAAGCGTCCACTGGATAGATGCCCAATACTAATGCTCCTTACAACACGAGTCTTACGGGCAGGTTTGTTCAAAACATGTTTGATCACCATGGTTCCTTGTGGAGTAGTGACTGTCTCTGCAGGCTGCGTGAGGGTGAAAGAGCACTTGTCCTCCACGGGGAAATCGGTCATAAGGACGCCGTCAATCTGATAACTCAAAGGTCTTGGTTTGGGCTTCAGGTTGCCGTTCGAGACCTGCTCCGTGGCACGCTTCTTCCACAGAGGAGCGATGATGTTGCCGCTGCTGCTGCTGTCGTTGTTGTTGTTAGTAAGATCGACCTCGTTGCTAAAATCCATAGCAAGGTCACTGTGCAAACATTGCAGCCTGAAGCAAAACCAAGACAAGATTAATTTGCAAACCGCCGTTGCCTGTTACTTTCTCTGATCACTCATTAACCCAATGGAGTTCCCCGGAGCGAACAAGGGTCGGACGAGTCTCATCGAAGAAATATTCACGAGGGAATGTGTCTGAGAGCGTACAGAATAAAAACGATCGATAGAACAACTGACAAAAACAAAATGCACAAGTCCTGCTCGTACGAACTGCACTTTGATACCATCGAGAAAACATCTCGCGTACACTTAGTGTGTACCTTTCACCTTCAACAGTAATTTTAAAAAAAACGCTATATAACTGGACCTTAAGGACCACTGGTGTATCTCAAAAAAACGACAAGGACGACGCGCAGTCAGACACAGTCATTCCCACATGTGTTTTCAAACAAACTAGTCTACCGTAACCACATACCTGTCAGCTCGTCCGAAACTCCACACGGACGCACTTCAGAAGTTCACAGCGGTTACTGTTTAACCAGGTGACAAGACTAAACTGGCACGCCGAAACCTGCAAGCAGAAAACACACTCTCAGACCATACGAGACTGCAAACTCCAGGCTGCTTTTCTTTGTTGGAGGAAAAATAAATAAAAATAGGGTTAACCTTTTGTACCTTTAATGCGGATTGTTTTTATGGGGGAAGTCCATGAGGTTAGTGACTCATTCACTTTTAGAATATATATATATTAAAAAAAAAAATAATAAAAATGAATTACATCAGTGGCCTTTAAAGATCTAATTGTGCAGAGTAGATCGTTTTTAAAGATGAAAGATACAGACATCAGATGACCCTTTGAAGAAGTTATTGTTTTGAAACAGAGGTTATGACTCTGTTAGAGTCAGTGTTTACAGTACAGTGAAATGATCGTCCACTACACACCAGATCAAACACATCATCAACTTTACCTGTAAAGTGCACCTTTGGTTTGGTTGTTTTGGGGGAGGGGGGTGGTAGGAGGGGAGGAGGAGGAGGAGGGTTGGAAGCAGGACCCGCAGCTCAGCTCAGTTCATAATCCGGTGTCAGTGTGGAGCTCCGGTGAGATCTGTCCTCTGCTGCCGGTGCGTTACAGACTCAACGCGGAGGATCCCCGGTTCAGCGGAGTCCGCGGTGTTTACTCCACATCCGCGCGTGCAGCTCTGTGCGGAGCCTCGTGCAACTGCGCGCGAGCTGCGACCGAAGCGGAATGACGGAGTGTTCTGGCACGAGAGCGCAACATTGTGCCAAGTTCGAGTGACGTCACGCACACTCCCATCTGCTTAAAACGTAGAACTCTCTCTCTCTCTCTCTCTATATATATATATATACACGCAAGATTTTTTTTATATATATAGTTATATACAAGTACATGTCATTTTTAAAAGATTAATGCAGTTTGAGGCTTTTTTTGAAGTAAGATTTGTAAGCTTTTGCTCTGTTGTTGGATTATATATATACATACTCATACAATACTCATCATATCTTCTCAAAATCTAAAAAAAAACAATAGTGCATTTGAAGTGGAAAAAGTTATATATATATATATATATATATATATATATATATATATATATATATATATATATATATATATATATATATTATATTATTATATTTTATTGACCATTTGCTGTTTCAGTTAGTATTACAGAGGCTCCAGGGTTCTATACTGAGCTCCTCTTCCTCTCTGTGTAGAATGTTCTGTGTAGAATGTTGTGTCCAAGTGGGTTTCCTCTGGGTTTTGCACTACATTTATCATCCTCTAGGTGGAGGCAAAACTCCTTTCAGTGTTCACCGGCCGCAATGTTCTACTCCGACTGCTGGGTACAATGTGCACGTGCACTTTTAGAAAATAAGCTAGAGCAGGGGTTCAAACTTTTCCAGAGCAAGGCCCCCCAAATGACATTAACATTTGACTGAGGCCCCCCTTTTGCAAGATGTCTTTAAAACATATTAAAATACAGACTTCTGAATATATCCCCCCCCCTTTTTATTTATTAATAATTACATCTTACATCTTTACATTACATTACATTTGGAATTGATTGTGTGTGTGTGTGTGTGTGTGTGTGTGTGTGTGTGAGAGAGAGAGAGAGAGAGAGAGAGAGAGAGAGAGAGAGTGAGAAAGGGAAAAAAAATCATGTGTTTATTTATTTTTCACACCAAATTGTTGAGGCCCCCGGGCGCCCTCTGGCGGCCCCCACTTTGAAAACCACTGATCTAGATTTCATCAAAGGTTCTGTGTTCTTGGGGGGTATTATTAATGTTATTATTATATATATTATTATTATTATTATTATTATTATTATTATTATTATTATTTTATTATTATAGATTTAGATTAAAATATTTTTTTTCCTACTCAAAATATATTGAGATTGCAGTTTTGTCTTTCAGATTGCTGGTCCACCTCACAGTATCAGGTTTTCAGGGGTTTCCTCCAGGTACTCCAGTTTCCTCCCCCGGTGCAATGACATGCACTGTAGGCTAATTGGCATCTCCAGGGGTGCTGATTGGCACTGTAGGCTGATTTCCAAAGTGTCCATAGTGTGTGAATGTGTATGTGATTGTGCCCTGAGATTGGCACCCCGTCCAGGGTGTACCCGGTCTTGTGCCCGATTCCCACTGGGATAGGCTCCGGGTTCGGGTTCCCCATGACCCAATAAGGATAAGCGGTAGAAAATAGATGGATGGAACCACATGTCAAAGCTCCTTCTAAAACCTCTGAGGACATGTTTGTGATGAGATCGCCATCTTGTGTCCATGTAACAGACAGTGCACCATTTTCGCCCCTGAAAAGTAGCTTTACACATATTTTACTCTAACTGACACTGAAATAATTAAAACAATAATAAAAAATACAATTTATTAAATGGGTTTAAACGTTTTCTTTTGCATCCACATGTACATTTAATAAAATCATCTATTGAACCTTAGTTGATTAATAAGCTGTATACTAAAATTAATATAATAGTAATATTAATAATAATAATAATAATAATAATAATAATAATAATAATAATAATAATAATAATAATAATAATAATAATAATAATAATAGGGCACACAGTGGCTTAGCAGTTAGCATGTTCAGCTCACACCTCCAGGGTGTCACAGTTCAAAGGTAGAGACAGAAGCAAGCACAGATTCTCAAACATTTCATAAACAAACAAACAACAAAACTTGCAATACGCTAATTGCCATTGGGAGCAACTTGGGGTCCAACAACAACATTAATAATAGCATTATCTGTTCATAGTTGCACATTCCGGAGGACGTTTATACGACATCGCTGCTGAATTCTCGTTTCTGATTGGTCAGAAGGTGTTAATTCATTGTCTCTAACAGCAACTCTCACAGAAGTGCAATTCACATGTTGATGTTAATACCCTTATTTGAATACATTGTCGTTTCTGTAGTAACAGCTTACACAAGGACTTTCAGTTTATTTTAACATTTATGGAAGTTGTCTCCAGTGTCTACGGGTAACGCTGTACGTTTTCCAACACAGGAAACTGTTCAGGACAGAGGAATTTTTACAATTTTGTGTTTCTTAATAACATGACAAGCTGTACTGCTTTCGTAGTAACTTTAACTTGTAGAAAATTGTAAATGTTGGCAAGTAGCTCGGCTTTATCACACCAGCCACGTGTTGATTATTTACCTATAACAGTTCCCACCCAGATGTTTTATTCCTAACATAACAATGCAGGTATTCATTATTAATGTTTCATGTGTCACACTTTGAAACTTTGTTGTTCTTCTTGTTGTTGTTGTTTATACTGTAGGACAGTGTTAGATACGATTTATCATCATACGTCACAGCCTAAACCAGATCCTACTGTAAACAAGAGCACACATACTCTATATTACAGCTAACAAGTTATACAGTTAAGGACTGTACTCCACTTCCTGCTTCTCCCTTTGCTCGATTCTGATTGGATCTTTGAAAAACGTCTTGCATGATTCCATGGAAACGGATTAAGCCATCGAGCATTGGAATGGATGAGCATTTTACTTTACTAGCTGCTTTTCAAAGCATTATAATTAGCGACCTAAAAGCGAAATATAGTCGTAAATAATTTTTTACAAGAATTATTATTTAGAATTTATTTAATATTATTGAAGGATTATTTATAAATGCTAGTCCCACTGACGCAGCACTGAAGCCTCGTATAAAAAAGTGTAGCTGCACAGTTTGACCACATGGTGGAGCCAAAACTCTATTTAACCAACGTTCAACGCGATCAAATGGTTTAAAACAAAACAAAACAAACAAACAAACAAAAAAACCTTGAAGTGATTACGTAGAAAATGTTTTTAAAACTATCCTGACTATCCAAAACAGATAAATTACCTCAAAGTGTAAAAGTAGTAGTTGTTAGTGAAGATTTAGATCAATAGGATTAATAGGGCACGGAAATGTGCATATTTAAGATATAAGAACTGATGTATCGGACCGTTTCAGTTGGTTTATTTGAGGATTATTACTGAAGCTGCATGCTCAGACTGCAAAAAGCAACTAATTAAACTTTGAAAAGTCAAATACAGTTTTACACTCAATGCACATGGAGTCAGACAGCCAACGTTTGTTGTCTTTCGTTCGCTAACACCTAATGGAAGGCAAACACACTTATAACACAAAGAGAGGCTGGGTGGGGAGCCATAAAACTGACTAGACAGTCAAATCGACAGGGCTAACAACATCCACAGTGGACAATAACAAACACCACAACATGCCGGAATAATACAGAACAGTACAGACAATTACACAATGCATTGCTATATTAAAAAAAAAAAAAAATACAAGCGCATTATACTTCACATTAATGTCCAGCCACGGGCTCTTCGGTATGCAAATTAGCGAGACAAGATTTTGGTTGGTTAAAATATCTGCCTCCTAAAGTCATTACTAAAGATCCGGATGTGGCTTAAGGCAGGTATTTATGGACTTTTAGTTATATTAGCCTCACCAATGTTGAATAAAAAAGTTATTTGGATGATGATTATACGTTGAACGTCAACAAACTTACTTTGGGGGGTGAACAGTTAAACTAATCACCCTCCACACCCATGTTCATTTAAACCCAATCCCAGACCAGCATGCTGAAGCAGATCAGAAACAAAGCTTTAGAAATGCCCGAAAACACTGGCTTCACTGGCTTCCTGCCAGTCTCCATGTTTTTGCTTTTTCATGTTTGATTATTATTGCTGTTGTTTGTCCATCCATCCATCTTCTATAACGCTTTATACTTTTCAGGGTCACGGGGAACCTGGAGTCTATCCAGCGAGCATCGGGCACAAGACGGGGTACACCCTGGACAGGGTGCCAGTCCATCACAGGGCACAATCACATACACACACACACACACACTCATCCATACACTACGGACACTTTAGACACGCCCATCAGCCTGCCATGTATGTCTTTGGACTGGGGGAGGAAACCGGAGTATCCGGAAGAAACCCCCACAGTACGGGGAGAACATGCAAACTCCACACACACACACAGGGTCACGGTGGGAATCAAACCCCCAGAGTTGTGAGGCGAACATGCTAACCACTAATTCGTGTGCCCACGAATGACAAATTGGCTCTGTTGTTTGTTCGGTTTATTATGTAATAATTTTTTATTTAGCTTTCACTTTCTTTGTTTAGTTTTTATTTGTAATCATGGTAGATTATTATTATTGTTTGTTTGTTGTTTGCTTTTTTGTTTGTAATTATTTTATAATTCAAGGCAGTCTTTTTAGTGTCTGTTCAATATGCACTGACTTTGTTTAGTTTATTATTTTTGTTTGTTTGTTTGTAGTTTTCATTTTCATTAAAAAAAACACTAATGACCCAGTGTGTTTATTTTAAAAATGATTCTCTTTTTCTTTCTAGTGTTTGTTTATTTTTTTTTTTTACTTTGTCTGGTTTTTGTTTTCATGTTATATTTCCTAGTTTCATTGTTTGTTTGCTTGTAATTTTTTGTCAACAACTAATGACTCTTTTTATTTGAGAAATATTTGAGAGACTTTTCAGAGACCATCTGTTTTTGTTTTTCATGTGTGATTATTATTGTTGTTGTTTGTTTGTTTGTAGTTTTTGTTAGTTTTGACCCAGCCTTTTTATTTTAGAAATAATTGTATTATGTAATCTGTCTAATTTTTCTTTAGCTTTCACTATATTTTGTTTGTAATCATGGTAGATTATTATTATTGCTGTTGTTATTGTTTGTTTGTTGTTTGCTTGCTTGTTCGTAATTTTCATCTTAGTTTCAGCAACTTATGACATTTTTATTTGACTAATTATTCTATAATTCAAGGCACTCTTTCTACTGTTTGTTTAATTTGCACTGGCTTTGTTTAGTTTTTGCTTTCAAGTTTATTATTTTTGTTTGTTTGTTTGTTTGTTTGTAGTTTTCATGTTCATTAAAAAACAACTAATGATCCAGTGTGTTTACTTTAGAAATGTTTTTTTTTTTTTTTTTACTTTGTTTGGTTTTTGTTTTATTGTTGTTTGCTTGCTTGTAGTTTTTGTTGACCCAGCTTTTTTTTTTATTTCAGAAATAATTTTATTACTTCATCTGTCTAATTTTTCTTTAGCTTTCATCTACTTTGTTTAGTTTCCGTTTGCAGTCATCGTCGATTATTCTTGTTGTTATTGTTGTTTGTTTGCTTGTCTGTTTGTTTATCATTTTCATCTTAGTTTCAACCACTTCTGACACCGAATTTTTATTTTTATTTAAGACACTCGTTTTGTTTAGTTTTTGCATTCAAATGTATTATGGTTTATTTGTTTGTTTGTTTGTTTTGTTGATAGTTTTCATGTTCATTTCAACAACTAATGCCCCAGTGTGTTTATTAAAGAAATGATTCTTTTCTAAATAAATTCTCAGTTTTTGTTTAGTTGTTCGTTTACTTAAACTTGTATTAATGGTTGTTTGTTTGTAGTTTTCATGTTAACTAATTATCCATTTCAGAATAAAAAAATAATCATTCGATTTCAGAATATCTTTTCTCATTTTTGTTTCATTTTCTTTACTTCCATGTTTGTTTATTATAATTTTTGCTTGTTTGTTTGTTTTTGCAGTTTTCAGATTACTCCCAATAGCTAACCCAACCTTTTACTTAGAAATCCCTTTTATTTTATAAAGCATATTCGATTTCAGAGGCGATCTGACTCGTTTTTTTTTAGTTCTCGTTCACTTTTTATTTTGCTTTTATGTGACTTTTTTATTTGTTTGTTTCATTGTGTGTTTTTTATTTGAGAGGTTTGGGTAATTCACGTGTCCTTGCAGCCGTAGACGTCACAAAAACCTCCCCCATCTTTCTCCACCACTCGTACTCAGGTTGTTGAGTAAACCTGGTCCACTCGGTCGTGCGCTCGGTGAAGCGTAAGGCTTTTCTCGGCACTGGAGTGTTCCTGTCTGAGACGCGGGGACTGTTCAAGCAGTTCAGTGATTTTGGCTGCTGGAGTGCGAGCTGAGCGGGATGCCGTGAAAGCGGCGGTGAGTCATCGTGCATTAAGACGAGGTCTGAGAGTGCACTCTCTCCTGCCACTGCTCGGCACATCGCGCTGTTAAAGCGTGCGTGGGCAGAGCGTCTGTGTGAGTGGATGCAAATAAGTTGGCGAAGTTCGGTCCTCTGGACCTGCCTCCAAAGCCCATCAGGATTCAGAGGATTATTGTGGATAATTACAGCTGACGCTCGCCCAGTAGAGACATCTGAATCATATTTCTCTCAAATCATCACCATCATGAATATTAGAACATGAAGCAATGGAGTGAAACTGTCCAGAAACCCAGCCAACTTTCAACCAGGCTTCTGCTTTTTATAAAGATGACTTATAATATGCACCTGGCTAGATGTTCCCTCATACACACACACACCCACACACACACACACACACACACACACACACACACACACACACACACCTTAGAGCAAACTGACTCATATATCTAAAAGGACACCTGAAGAGAGAGCGTGTTATTTTAAGACACCTTCTACTGTAGTGCAGAGAGGAAGTGACATGTTCTTTAGAAATCCTTAGACTGATGTTCCTCATATGCATGTTCCTCAGACCGATTTTCCTCAGACACACGTTCCTCAGGCGCATGTTCCTCAGACACATGTTCCTCAGATAGATGTTCCTCAGACACATGTTCCTCAGATAGATGTTCCTCAGACAATGTTCCTCAGATAGATGTTCCTCAGACACATGTTCCTCAGATAGATGTTCCTCAGACACATGTTCTTCAGATAGATGTTCCTCAGACACATGTTCCTCTGATAGATGTTCTTCAGACACATGTAACTCAGATTGATGTTCCTCAGACTGATGTTCCTCAGATGCATATTCCTCAGATGCATGTTCCTCAGATGCATGTTTCTCAGATGCATGTTCCTCAGGCGCATGTTCCTCAGACACATGTTCCTCAAATAGATGTTCCTCAGACACATTTTCTTCAGATAGATGTTCTTCAGACACATGTTCCTCAGATTGATGTTCCTCAGACTGATGTTCCTCAGACACATGTTCCTCAGACTGATGTTACTCAGATGCATATTCCTCAGACGCATGTTCCTCAGACTGATGTTACTCAGATGCATATTCCTCAGACGCATGTTCCTCAGACTGATGTTACTCAGATGCATATTCCTCAGACGCATGTTCCACAGACTGATGTTACTCAGATGCATATTCCTCAGACACATGTTCCTCAGATGCATGTTACTCAGACCCATTTTCACTTTACCCATGTTCCTCAGACTGACATTCCTCAGACTGATGTTCCTCATACATATATTCCTCAGACACATGTTCCTCTGAGACCTGGTCTTCAGACATATACCTCAAAGATGTGTTCCTCAGACACATCATGCCTCACAGACACATTCCTCAGACACCTTAGAGATGTTCTTTACTTGTTCTTCAGCCACATGTTGCTTTGTTAATTGTTCCTCTGACACTTGTTCCTCAGAGGCCCATTCTTCAGGCACATTCTTCAGACTGATGTTCCTCAGAGACTAGTTTCTCAGACATATGCTCCTATTTCACAGAGACCTCCTTAGACACCTTTTGCTCACACACATGTTCCTCATTCCTTAGACACATTGTTCTTGCACTATAGATATATAAAACACTAGAGCAGAAAACAGACGCTAATAAGATTTGATTCAAGATTTATTCGCACTCGCTCTGTTTGTTTATTAATAGCTATTTATTCTTAATGATGTCATTACTATTCCTAATATCTTCTTCAGACTTTCGGAAATCGAACCACATTCCATATCGCCTCTGTTAACCGTAAATCAGCGTGGAATTAAATGTGTAGAATTTATACCAGGACCTTACATCAAACACTACAGAGTTCTACATTAGGATGTCCTCTCGCTTCTCTACACACTCTGTGATTCCTCTAAGCTCAGTCGAAGAATCGATACATCCTTAATGATGGAGGACTCTGATTGATTTCCGGGTCACGGGCTGAAGGACACAGGAGTGAGAATTCGAGGAGGTGTCGATACGAGTGCTGGGAAGAAGCAGAGAAGTGTGAAACTACAGGAAGTAGAAAATAGAAAGTAGGAAACAGATAATAGGTAAATAAACAGACGGCTTCATACAGATGGTGAAGGATTAAGAGATTGGTTCGATTGGTTTCTCAGAGTAACATCTGTAATTTAAAAAAAAAGGCTTATCTGGGATAGAGCTAAAAGTCTTACACCTGGATGAGGTTTCTTCGTCCTCTGGTCCTGGATGTTTGCATCACACTTTGAATCAGGAAGATATTTATGCAAACGTAAATCATGATAAGGTTTGTTTTTGTTAGCAAGTGTTGATTTAACATGTTCCTCAGACTTATGTTCCTCAGACTGATGCAGCTCACACTGATGTTCCTCAGATGCATGTTCCTCAGACTGATGTTCCTCAGACACATGTTCCTCAGATTGATGTTCCTCATATTGATGTTCCTCAGATTGATGTTCCTCAGACTTATGTTCCTCAGATTTATGTTCCTCAGATTTACGTTCCTCTGGTACGTGTTTCTCAGACTTATGTTCCTCAGATTTATGTTCCTCAGATTTATGTTCCTCAGATTTACGTTCCTCCGGTACGTGTTTCTCAGACTTATGTTCCTCAGATTTATGTTCCTCAGATTTATGTTCCTCAGATTTATGTTCCTCAGATTTACGTTCCTCCGGTACGTGTTTCTCAGATTTATGTTCCTCAGATGCATGTTCATCAGACACATGTTCCTCAAATGCATGTTCCTCCAAGACCTGGTCTTCAGACACGTACATCAAAGATGTGTTCCTCAGACACAGGTTCCTCATACTGATGTTCCTCAGACACATGTTCAAAGATCATCAAACATCAAAGATGTGTAAATCATGATGTTTTTTTTTGTAAGTGGAACTTTTTATGTTATATTTTATTGCGGATTAGTCACTATTGGCAATTCCGTTCATCCATCCATCCATTTCCATACCGTTTGTCCTACACAGGGTCACTCCTAGTGTCATATCTGTGTTTGTAAATAATCAGTTGTCTCATAAAGTACACCCATTCTGTATGTGGTTCTTCTCCAAACTGCTACCTCGAAGTTTGAAGCACATTATTGTATAGAATGTGTTTGTTTGCTGTAATTTCCTTTCATTGGAACCAAGAGGCCAAAACCTGTTCCAGCATCACAACACCCGTGTACACAAAGCCAGCTCCATGTAGACATGGTGTTTTACGATTGTAGTAGAAGAACTCCTACACAAAGCCCTGACCTCAACCCCACTGAACACCATTGGGATGAACTGGAACTGGAGCCTCCTCGGCATCCCGCGTCCTTCTCGCATGACCTCACTACTGCTCTTGTGGCCCCACAACCCATTCCGAAATCTACTGGAAAGCCTTCGCAGGAGAAAAGACTGGAGGTTATGATAGCAATAAAGGGGGAACACATGTTGGAACGGAATGTTCTGGAACGGAATGTTCAATTTCAAGTCACACGCGTGTTGTGGTTAGGTGTCCACATACTTTTGGTCTTACCGTGTATAATTGAATCGTAGAAAGAAAGTAGGATGTTTTCCGGCAAATGTATCCTGTCTAGGGTTTCATTTTTTCCAAACTCTGACATCGTTCGGCGTTCCCACAGGCGTCCCATCTCTCAGATCTATAACAAGATTTCATCTTTTATATTACAACGTTCCCAGAATCAACACACTCCTGAGATGGATGTCCTGCTGCTTTCTCATTTCTGCAGCGTGTCTCCAGTGACCCAGCAGATAATTCTCACCTCCTTTCAGCCCCCATAACACACACACACATACACACACACACACACACACACACACACACACACACACACACACACACACACACACACAGAGTTATTTGTGTATCACTATTCACTAATGCAATCATGCTTGTAGAACACATCATCGCTGAACACAGAGTACAAGTTTTTACCAAAACTCAACGTTTTTTGAAGCACAAGTTGATTCTTACCTACTTGTATAAAACCAGATACTGGTAGCACTGTACTGTGATGATGTGTTATATATAAAAAAAAGGTTAAACCAGGGGCAGTGATGTGGCACATCACACAACAGTTGATTATTTTCCTATAAAATCACACCAAGAAGTGTTTTATTCATTCGTCTTATACCACAGCAATGATTTGCCAATGATTATACTTTTCTACTTATTAAAGAATGATACGTCATTTCAAAAAATATAGTAATTTATAGTCACATTTGATGTTGTGGAGCATCCTGTTAGTTCCACGAAGTTAGGTCTTCTTATTATTTATGTTAAAGGAGCTATAAGCTGTCGTTCCCTCACTGGCCTCTCTTTTTCTCTCTCTTGACGTGAATGAAACGGGAAACAAAATTGCAGCTTGTCATGTTAAACCAAAAATTCATCGAATCTGTGTCAGACAAGGTCAAATTCGAGGTTTACCTCGTTTGATTTTGCTGAGGCTTTGCGGAGCTCTTTGTGCTTTTTTATGCGGAAAACTACTTAAATTGTCAAAATCGCAACTGTATGAAATTGTCTTTCGCAGTGATGTTCGTTGGTAAATGAGACCTTTTAGCTGTACTCATGTTCGATGCACGTGAATCGAAGAGGGATTTGGCTGAATGAGCATCGTGATAACGGCCCAGATCTGTAGTCATTTTGAAAAATTGCTAGCTCCTCCGATTATTGCGGAGTTTGCTTGATTTCATGTTCATTTCTACGATCGACCAGAGACAGATAGATAGATAGATAGATAGATAGATAGATAGATAGATAGATAGATGCACGTTTTTTGGACTAGCAACCAACTTCCTGTTTACACTTGTACGCGCATACCCAGTGTGCACGGATGGTCATGTGACGTGCGTATTCGGTCGTGTCGTGTGGACGGAGATCGTTTCTGAAACGCACCAGTGTGAACGAGGATCGTTTTTCATTTTCTAGAGATTTTATAACCAAAACGCACCAGTGTAAACACGGCCTTAAGCTTTCAGAATTGAGAATTCAAAAGTGATGAGGTATAATCTAATACAAACTATCACAGTGCACTGTAATAGTTATATATTATTATATATTTTATAGACTAGATTATGTTTGAATATATTGTTAGGTCAGTGACATTTAGGGCAATAAATGCACACTGTGGGTTTTGCTGATTCATGAAAATTAAACTGGGTAAACCCAATACGATGACATCATGCAGTAGACACACCCACCCAAACACACATACTGTACACGGGCACATTTGTCTTACTATCCTTGTGCTAATTAATCTACGCATTAAAGCTAACCTTAACCTTAACCACAGTAACTAAAGGAACCATTTAGGTTATTTCCTTTTTATTTATTTATTTTTCTAAATAAAAGCTGCAGATTTTTTCTAGGAATACAGTTTTCCTCTTAAGCTCTTAAAAACTCCATCATAAGCCTCTTCATCTTATGTTTTATATCAGGACAGAGTTTTCACTCTCCGTCACAGTTCACTGACTCCATCTCTCCCTGCCCCAGATGCCCCCGACCCCCCCACCCCCCACAATACCCACATATACACACACACACACACACGTACAAATAAAACAATGATAGACTATAGAGTTGTTTCATCCCTCGCCTTCCATTGTTTCTATCCTTTGTTCCTCAGACTGGTGTAATCAGTCTCCTGCTGTGAGCTTGGACAGTGATTTAAGAGTCACATAAAAGAGTGAAATATTCACATCGACTTCAGATCAATGCATATATATATATATATATATATATATATATATATATATAGAGGAGTGGGAGAGGAAGGGAAAGAAATCAGCTCATGGGTGTACAATAAGAAAACTGAAATACTGCATCAGTGGATTGGTGGTGTGAGGAGAAAACACCAACACATGTATACAGCACCAGATTAGGGCCACACACAGTGCCACATTTAATCCAGGTCCACATAGCAGAGAAACTGATCCATTTTTACAGATCTGCGTCAAACCATGTTTAGAACCAGCCCAAGCGAACAAAGAATATAGCACGAAGATGGCGGCAGCGCCTAATGAAATCTCTAGATTCGTCTCTAGATCGGACAGCGTGTTGCTGCCCTCTTTCCTCGTTCAGTGAAGTTACAGTAGACCCGAAGACAGCAGCCTGGAAAAGAAAGTCAGAGCTCATAACAGTCTTATTCAGGCTGCACTGCCTGCTTATTAAAGTTGGGCGTTCACTACAAAGTCATGACATTTAAAGTTCTGAATAGTTAAAGCTCTGGTGTATCTCGCTGACATCCTGAAACAGTATACCCCATCACGAGCACAAAATCAGACACAGCTCAGCAATTAAACCACAGAGGCTAGCTTCTTTAAGTGGTTAATTAGGACAGTTTAGTGGACAATTTAGTGTACATGTAGCCAGTCGATCTAGTGACATGTCCTTGGACAGTGGGATGAAACCGGAGGACTCAGAGGAAGCACACACAGACATGAAGAGAGCTAAACTCCACACAGACAGTAACCTGAGGTCAGGATTGAACCAGCTGTGAAGCAGAAATGCTATACTCTCTCTCTCTCTGTGTATATATATATATATATATATAGAGAGAGAGAGAGAGAGAGAGAGAGAGAGAAATTTAACTTCATTATATATATATATATACATATATATATATATATATATATATATATATATATATATATATATATATATATATATATATATATATATATATATATACAGTGTTATTCCCGTGTCATTCCACTTCATTACACATAACTTTATTTTTGGACTTTAACGTTGTGAATTCTTTATATTTGTCAATTTCTTGAGTTAATACTGATGTCTAGTGAAAATTTTATGTGAACAACCTCATATATTTACTGAAAAAATTGTTGTCGAGTCCAATATTTCCCACTGTATATATATATATATATATATATATATATATATATATATATATATATATATATATATATATATTGTCGCATTTTATAATGTGGTACACCATATTGGAATTTAATTAGGTTCTACATATTTATTCATGAAACCACAATAAAGCTAAATTAGTCAAAAATGCTGGTTTATTAACCAAAATTAAGCCAATTTAAAGTGTTTTTTTTTTTTTTTTACCGTGGACGCATGGAGACCTATTGTATGAGACAAAACAAAATTAGACATGTTTATATAGCATAATAGGTGCGGTTTAAAAAAAAAAAGACATCTGCACAGTAAATATATTGTACACATAGTTTCTAATTTTGAGTTTCTAATGTATTTCTAAAGCAAATTCACATTGTGAGTCCTGCGACTGTTTCATGACTCCCACGGTCACCTGGACGAAATGTAGACAATGACACCCTGTTGAAGGATTTATACAATGATGCTAATACTCCTCCATAGTTCTTGTTCATTTTAAAAATCTACCTTCGTTAGGAAGCTCCCGCATTATAAATCATTTGTTTAAAGAGTTCTCTGGTTCTCTGAAGCAGCACTGATGCCTTCCCAGGAGACACACTTTAAGAGAAGGAAACAGACAGAGAGACCGAGTAAGTAAACACTGACACAGACTCGTATCGATCGCTGATGAAGACGATATTCAGCCTGAGAAGGCGAGAACGAGACGAGGCCACTTACTGAAGGACGAGAGACAAGCAGAACATTGGGCGGAGAGGTAGCACAATCCTCTCTCACATTTTACTTCTCTGTTCTGTCTCAGAGAGTCGTGTTGTGTCTAGATAGAGTTCATCCTCTGGGACTTCCTGTCTGTCTCTCGCTGCAGTGAGCCCCCGCAGGCACCTCATTCAGAGAGCCTGAACTAATTACACATCACCTCCTCTGTTAATTGACAACTAAATGAAAATGTCTGATAGAACAGCTCACGCCTAACTACACACACACACACACACACACACACACACACACACTCTCCCCCAACACTATCCTCCCTTCCTGATACAGGAAGAGTTTCTCATAGCACATTTATAATATGTAAAGAAGAAAACATTTGGGGGTGTGCTGTTATAGGAAAATAATCACCACCCCATGTATGTCCAAAAGTGTTTGATTGCTCTTATACCTCAGGAATTTGCCAAAAATGGCATGTCATACTTTTAAAAAAATAAAAATCCATTTATAGTTACATTAATGTGAAAACAAGTTCGTTGCAGGTCATCTACAAACAGTCGTTCCATCGCCATCTTCTATTTTTTTGTCTCTCGAAATGAATAAGACAAGAAAAGAGAAAGTTCAAAGCTGACGCCTTTCCCGTGTCAGAAAAACGTAAAGTTACAGCGTTACCTCTGACTGTTACAAAGCTCTGACACTGGCGGCTCCTTCCATAAATGAAGCTTATGAGCATCTCCGTGCTGTTAAAGAAAAGCAATCAACGCCTTCCAACCAATTAGAATTGGGCATTAAATAGCGCTATGGTATAAATCGATTGATAAACAGTACGGGGAAAATGAAAGAGTGGTTTTCTCTTCATGAATGTGTACATCATGTCAACAATGGAGCAATCAAAATGATATCATGTCTCTGAATGTGGACTTTTATTCCATTTGTCTCTAAACCCCCTGACCCGCACCGTTGTTTTGGGTTTTTTTTTTTTGGTTTTTAAAACATCACATGTTGTAGGCAGATGGATGTAAATGTGAGCCATTTATTAACAATCAAGAGACATCAGGCAAACAGAGCAGCATAAGGCAATCAATCAATTTCAAAATAAAGGGAAGAGGTAAAAATTCACAAACAGGGAATGCTGAACAGAGAAACGTTGCTCAGAAGTGCACACTGGAATCACGTTAGTAAATGAGGGTTAACAAGAAGAGATGAGTTCAATAAGCGGTTGAATGCAAGTGCGGTGTGATGCCTGGATTGGAGTACGGATTGGCTCTGGGATTGGACGTAGATTTGGATGTGACAGGTCTGCGGTTCATTTGGATGTTGATTTTTATGAATCACTCCATCTCCTTGTCTTTTGGTCTTTGTGTTTGTTTCTACATGATGGTTTTCACTGTTAATGACACCTGAAAACATACCATTTGATATCTTGTTTATTCAGTAAAACTCACTATGGTCTAATACCACCACTTTAAAAGAGCTGTGTTCCTGATCGCTGATTCAACTGCTTGAGAATTTCAGTCTGTTTCTTTTCATGGCTTTTCCTGGCTTAACAAAGTAAAGGTGTTAACAGCTTTGAGTCATTGGATACCTAACAAGGCAGATCAAATCAAATTCACTAGGTCACAGGTTCCCAACTCAACCCTGGTCCTGAGAACTCACTGTCCTGCACATGTTAGTATTTACCTGCTCTAATACACCTGATTCAACTAATCCGCTAAGTGACAATTCTTTCTGAGTTGAAGTGGGTGTGTTGGAAGGACTAAAATATGCAGGGTAGAGGGTATTCCAGGACCAGGGTTGGGAATCTATGCAATAGGGTATGCAAACTTTTGAGCATGCTGATAAGGATAACAGCATTATTTACCCTAATGTTAAATGGTATGGCTTAAATGGCTTATATAGCGCCTTTTAACCTTAGTGGTTCTACAAAGCTCTTTACACTGATACACTTATTCACACACACACACACACACACACACACACACACACACACACACATGGGAGCAATGTACATACAGTATCTGACAAAAGTGAGTACACCCCTCACATTTGTGTAAATATTTGATGATATCTTTTCATGTGACAACACTGAAGAAATGACACGTTGCTACAATGTAAAGTAGTGAGTGTACAGCTTGTGTAACAGTGTAAATTTACTGTCCCTCAAAATAACTCAACACACAGACATTAATGTCTAAACTGCTGGAAACAAAAGTGAGTACACCCCTAAGTGAAAATGTCCAAATTGGACCCAAAGTGTGAATATTTTTTTTATTTTCCAGCACTGCCTTAAGCCTCTTGGGCATGTAGTTCACCAGAGCTTCACAGGTTGCCAGTGGAGTCCTCTTCTACTCCTCCATGACAACATGACAGAGCTGGTGGATGTTAGAGACCTTGTGCTCCTCCACCTTCTGTTTGAGGATGCCTCACAGATGCTCAAGAGGGTTTTAGTCCATCACCTTCACCCTCAGCTTCTTTAGCAGGGCAGTGGTCATCTTGGAGTGTGTTTGGAGTCGTTATCATGCTGGAATACTGTCCTGCAGCCCAGTCTCCGAAGGGAGGGGATCATTCTCTGCTTCAGTATGTCACAGTACATGTTGGCATTCATGGGTCCCTCAATGAACTGTAGCTCCCCAGTGCCGGCAGCACTCATGCAGCCCCAGACCATGACACTCCCACCATAATGCCTGACTGTTGGCAAGACTCACTTGTCTTTGTACTCCTCATCTGGTTGCTGCCACACACGCTTAACACCATCTGAACCAAATAAGTTTATCTTGGTCTCATCAGACCACAGGACATGGTTCCAGTAATCCGTGTCCTTAGTCTGTTTGTCTTCAGCAAACTGTTTGTGGGCTTTCTTGTGCATCACCTTTAGAAGAGGCTTCCTTCTGGGACGACAGCCATGCAGACCAATTTGATGTAGTGTGCGGCGTATGGTCTGAGCACTGACAGGCTGACCCCCCACCCCTTCAACCTCTACAGCAATGCTGGCAGCGCTCATACGTCTATTTCCCAAAGACAACCACTGGATATGACGCTGAGCACGTGCACTCAACCTCTTTGGTCGACCATGGCGAGGCCTGTTCTGAGTGGAACCTGTCCTGTTAAACCGCTGTATGGTCTTGGCCATCGTGCTGCAGCTCAGTGTCAGGGTCTTGACAATCTTCTTATAGCCGAGGCCATCTTTATGTAGAGCAACAATTCTTTTTTTCAGATCCTCAGAGAGTTCTTTGCCATGAGGTGCCATGTTGAACTTCCAGTGACCAGTATGAGGGAGTGTGAGAGTGATGACACCAAATTTAACACACCTGCTCCCCATTCACACCTGAGACCTTGTAACACTAACAAGTCACATGACACCAGGGAGGGAAAATGGCTAATTGGGCCCAATTTGGACAGCAAATTGACACTGTTACACAAGCTGTATCAAGCAATATCAAATATTTACACAAATGTGAGGGGTGTACTACTTTTGCGAGACACTGTGTATTATATATATATATATATAATGTTTTGTAGCTAAACTCTAAAATAGGGATACATTAATAAAAAATTGATGAGGGATGCAAACTTTTGTACCCAGTTTCGATAGATAGATAGTTAGATAGATAGATAGATAGATAGATAGATAGATAGATAGATAGATAGATAGATAGATAGATAGATAGATGATAGACATTTCATTATTTATTTCCCCACAGAAACTCTTTCATCTCACAGAACCTGAAGCCAATCACAGTGCTCCTCACAAACTCCAATCTCCACAGGTGTGTATGGATCATCAGGTGTGTATCAACACCTCCAGGCGCATTTCAGGCAATCATGGTCCAAGATGAGATCATCCAGGTCATGAGCTTCCACCTCGGTGCTGTAGGCCGTGCATGGTGGGAGGAGTGCAGTCCGTGGAGATTGAATTAATGAGTGATGAATGAATGAGCACGACACCTTACACAGTCTCTCTTTGAGCGACTGAATCCATGCTCTCTGATTGTCCTTAGGGAGATGACCTTCGACCTGTAAGGTCATGTCGAGCAGCAGCAGGAATGCGGTGCGTTTTTTTTTTTTTTTTTTCGGGATGTGTTCTGAGGGCATTCCACAGTATTGTCTGAAAGCAGATCACGTTCGCTTCTCCGGCTTTCTGTTAGAGACAGTGTAATTTCCTAAGCACAAATGTGTATACACACACACAAAGTCTCTTGTTCCATCCAACAATATAGAAGTAAAATTCTGGTGTTGCTAAGCAACCACAGCACACCCCTCTGGAATCGTAGAAGGACTTTAAAAAAGCTTTCAAAGGAAAGACGAAAACACATAAACACACAGACATAGATAAAACTCTGAGTAAAGACGTTTCCTGTCATGTTCCTAGTTCGTAATTTCCTCGTGTCTGGCTCCAGTCGTGTTCTCAGACTGAACTCCTGTTGCTCAAGGACAAACATTACTCTTTTCATCCATGCAGCATAATTAATCATTTCAGCAGTCACGTTCCTTTATTTTGAAGAGGAAGTGTTGTGTGTATTCTGACGAACCAATCAGCTGAAAATAACAAAACATCACGTAGTTTGTGCAGATTTATTGATTCTGGACATCAGTGTGTCTACAAAATGTTTGACTGAAGTAAACAGCATCGCCCCCTGCAGTGCACGCACACACACACACACACACACACACACACACGTATTTGTACACTTGTGAGGACCTTAACATGGGACAGCCTTGTGAGGACCACCTTTTCTCCAGGTGTTATTAAAAAGCAAACACTACAACCCTCCAGTAGGTGTCACTGTCATCAATGATCACTGTTTAGAATGTACCCCACACACATATACACGCACACACACAGACAGACACACACACACACACACATTCTTCTCAATCTTGTCCCCATCACTACGGTGAAGCAAAATCGAGCCCATGAGAGACATTCAATTCGATCCAATTCAATTTGATTTGTATAGCGCAAATGTATTTTTACAGTGGACATTGTCTCAAAGCAGCTTTACAGAAATATCAACACGGTATACAGATATTAACGGTGCGAATTTATCCCAACTGAGCAAGCCACTGAGTGGCGACGGTGGCAAGGAAAAACTCCCTGAGATGTTTTAAGAGGAAGAAACCTTGAGAGGAACCCGACTCAGAAGAGAACCCATCCTCATCTGGGTAACAACAGACAGTGTGAAAAGTGTTTTATGATTTTTATTTTAAGTCTGTTTGGCGTTAGTAACAGCCGTTTCTGAGTGAAGTTGAGTGGTTGACACGAGCGCCGTAGGACATGAGGGAAAAACGGATCGAGGCCAGGCCGGCGAGCAGAAAGGATCAGGATCTCTAGTATCTCTATAAAATCGTGGACATAAGACATGGCATTTCTCAGTTATCTTTGCTCCAGAGTCGGGCGATATGATGCTATGATATTGATATTGTGATATATTAATATCATGATACACTTGTCTGTGGATTGTGGATATCATCAGGTGTCAGTGCTTTGATGAGTCATGCATTTTCTGTACCGCTTATCTTACATTGTGGGGAGCCTGGAGTCTATCCCAGGGGACTCGGGACACAAGGCAGGGGACACCCTGGACGGGGTGCTAAGCCATCGCAAGGCACAATCACACACACACACACATTCACACACTACATGCTAATCAGACTACAATGCATGTGTTTGGACTGGAGGAGGAAACTGGAGTACATGGAGGAAACCCCTGAAGTATGGGGAGAACATGGAACTCTTCTCTTCTCTTCTCTTCTCTTCTCTTCTCTTCTCTTCTCTTCTCTTCTCTTCTTCTCTTCTCTTCTCTTCTCTTCTCTTCTCTTCTCTTCTCTTCTCTTCTCTTCTCTTCTCTTCTCTTCTCTTCTTTCTTCTCTTCCTTTCTCTTCTCTTCTCTTCTCTTCTCTTCTTTTCCTCTCTTCTCTTCTTCTTCTCTTCTCTCTCTTCTCTCCTCTTCTCTTCTCTTCCTTCTCTTCTCTTCTTCCTTCTTCTTCTTTTTCTTCTTTCTTCTCTCTCTCTTCTTTTTCCCCTCTCTTCTCTTCTCTTCTCTTCTCTTCTCTTCTCTTCTCTTCTCTTCTCTTCTCTTCTCTTCTCTTCTCTTCTCTCTTCTCTTCTTCTCTCTTCTCTTCTCTTCTCTCCTCTTCTCTTCTTTTTCCAATCTCTTCTCTTCTCTTCTCTTCTCTTCTCTTCTCTCTTTCCCTTCTCTTCTTTTTCCCTTCTTTTCTCTTCTTTCTCACTTCTCTGCTCTCAGCTTAACCTCTCTCATCTTCTCTTTTCTTCCCTCTGTTCATCTCTTCTCTTTTCCCATCATTACTCCTCTCCTCCCTTCTCTTCTCATCTCTTCTCTTCTCTGTTACGTGATACCTCTGTGCAAGAAGATCTAAGAGACACAGGCTTAGACACTTTGAACACTTATATATGCAGGTGTTAGGAGGTCAAAGATAAACCACAGGAAGGAACATCTGTAAAGTTCTCTTCCTTTTCCTTCAGTCACCTCAGCTCTGCTACTCTGACCCCTTATCCTGCTGTGTGAAAGAAGACTTGCAGAACTTCTACACGCTGCCAGCAGGATCTTTTAGACAGACAATACTCATTTCTCCCAGCACTCATTTCTATTTATTAAATCACATTTAATTCTAGATATCTTCTGGTCCATGGAGAATACTCTCAGCTGCTCACTGGCAATCCACCAGTTGAGGAAAACTTTCAGACAGGAAGTAGACCGAGTAAGAGAGTCTCTCTCTCTTCTTCTCCCTCTCTCTCTCTCCTCTCTCTCTCTCACACACACACACACACACACACACACACATCCGTACAGCAGGATGCAATGCCTCAAGCGTTTTCTCTTTTCCAGGATGCTGTGAGGCCAGGCGGAGGAGGAGGAAGTCGTGCTTTGAAGCCGTGCCAGTTGTCTCGGTGTGATGCTGAAAAGAGGAACCGAAACACAGGAAGCACGAGGACTCCGAGATGGGAAATATGGGTCACTGACCAGCGAGAGGATATCAAGCAGGACGCAGGATGTCTCTGAGGAGTACGTGGTGGCAAATACGATGGGTTAGATTTACTCACTCTCTCACTCACGAGACCATGACGTCCTCGTCTTCTGTGTAGCGATGAGCTCAGCCGCTTGCATGTGGGCTTTACACAATCCACAAATCACTCACGCACAGGAAACAGGCCATTTCATCTCATCAGGCCAATTAGATACAATTTAGATACAATTCTACCAAAGATCCGAGCAGCATCAAACCCAAACCGCTCACAATGAGGCCTGTGTGAGGGAGTTGCACTTGGAAGATGATACAGATATTATAGCAAATTAATCTTAATGTAAAAAGTAGATTGGGTATACAATGCTTTGTTTGTTACATCTATTTCAAATAACAGGAGAAGAAAATTCTGAGAAATTGTGCTTCCTTTGTATAGTTTTTTTTGGATAATTCCTTACGTTTTCATTTTGACCTTCAAAATACATGCTACAAATCTTAAATGCCATTATAATGTTTGTATATATATATATATATATATATATATAGTACATACATACAGAAAGCAGGTGTCTTATTTGTCTCGTATGTAAAAATGGAATATCTGCCATTAAAAATTGCCATTAAATTAAGTTGAGTTCACTTTAATTTCGGTAAAGTAGCTAAGTAGCTACGTGTAATTTAGTTAGTGAAACTATCTAGCTCATTAAGTTGTTATTAATATTTTATTAGTAGTATAGTATTATTTAATTTAGCATGTTCATTTAGCGAACTAGTTCAATTTTGTACATTAGTTAGTTCGATAAGCTAGCTAGTAGATTTTTGGATTTGTCTGCTAATGTGCGTTAGCACTCCTTTCAAAAGTGTTGTTACACATTACTTTTTTTTTTTGCCTTTGTTTATTTATTCATTTTCATATGATTCATTTACATGGGATTCATTTATACACATTACTTCAGCAGCAAGCCAGATTCTAGGTTTGTCTGAGTTAGCATAGCTTCTTCCTTACGACGTTGCTTTGTGAACTAGCCAGTCACGCAAGATCAGGTACGATGGTTGATTTTCTGGCTAGCTCATCAGTTTGCATCAGTTAAAAGTATTTACTTTGTACTTTTATTCACTCGTGAACACTTGAGTGTGCTTTAGTGTAGCTACTTTTCGACTTTTATTCAGGCCTCCATGCTTTAAACTGTGTAAGATTCTGACACCGTGCTCATAGTTTGACTTGAGTACTCTTTCTCTGTACTTTTTCCAATGAGCAGTACATGGTCAGCTATTCACTGGACAGAAATAACCCCCTGAGTGGCCTAAAGGTTTCGTGTTGTCCATCATCTAGGGATTAGGATTTGAATCATTTAGCCTACTACTCTGTTTGTTTGATTTAATTGAGCTCTGTAGTTCTGAAGAAAATCTTGCTGGCCGTATATAACCAAGTTCAGTCTGGCAAGAGCACAATTAAATTGGGATTCCCTGAACTAAGCTGCATGCAAAATGTTATTACATTTTGTTATACACAGTGAATGAGTTTTATATATATTTCATTTAAAAACCAAAGCGTTTCATAGATCACTCTCATACATGATTTCACAAATTTGATAATCCAACAAGCAAAAAAGGAAGGAAAGAGAAAACCAATGGACCAAGTATTAAACTTTGAAAACTTTAAAAGCAAACAAAACAAAACAAAACAAACAAACAAACAAACAGAAAAAGAGTGGAAGAGGCTTATGTTGCGTTAAAGATGACTATTTATCGATGTTTTGTGCTAAAACAAGCCAGATGAGACAGTCGTGATGACAGGCACTTAATTTCCTCAAAAAAAAATTTCCTCCACTCCACCCCACTAGGGGCGGTATTGAACCATATGACTACATCCCCCTTTCTGAGATTTATTCTTTACATCAAGTTCAGAAATATACAGGAGGATGTAAATGTTCAATACTTTCAAAGTTTTCTACAATACCCCAACATCTGCTATCTCCATTATATTACCACCATGACCACGACTTATAACATTCCAACATTTTGTCTATGCAACATTATTACATACGTGAACTGTGGGCCATTATTTGACAACTTGGTAAGAATTCCATGATGAGCAAACATACTTTTGAGATGGGTTACTACACTTGCAGCAGTTGTTGATGACAATTTTGTTATCTCCACAAACCAGGACAAATAGTCACCAGCAGGTATTGATCCTCTTTCCACTGAAAAAGATCTGCTCCAACCTTTGTCCAAGGTCCCTCAGGGAACTTAGTGGAAATACGGTAATACTGCTCCCAGCCCCTACGAAGATGCATCTGCTGAGACAACTGTGGTCAGTTTTGGATCTCAAAGATCAAGCCCAGATGGGGTGCTTAAATCTCTTTCAATCTCATCGAAAAACCCTCTGTTGTTGCCCTCCCCCATACCCACATGTTCTTTTTCTAGAGTTCTCTCCAAGGCAGTGTTTTCTCTGCTAGGTTATGTAAAAACGTCCCTAGGTGATTTTTCATTCCCATGAATCTCCACACTTCACTTGTGTTTGTTGGCTCACTCATATGTGTGATTGCGCGCAAGTTTTCAGGATCTGCATGAACTCCTGACTCATCCAGTATCTGCCCAAGGAACTTCACACTCTTCTTGGAGAATTCAGATTTCTCATCAAGAGTCACTCCTTCCTTTCGCAGTCTTGTCAGCAGAGCACAGCACAAAGACGTTGGTCATGTTCTGTCTGGGACATTCCAAACACTAATATATCGTACACGTATTACAAGACTTCCTGTAGACAATCCGGCATCTGCGACGTTCTTTTCTGGAAATGTTCTGTAGCTGAAGACGTTCCAAAACAAAATGTGTTGAAGCAGAACCTTTCAAAAGGGCTAATAAAGGCAGTGAGGAGGGTTGAATTCTGTGACAAAGGAATTTGGCGAAAACCTGAGTTAACGTCGAGTTTTGAGAAGACTTTGGCTCCTAGAGAATGTTCCCCAGAAGGAAGAATATATATTTCCCTATTTTCTGCTCTGTTGGGCTTTGTTAGGTCCACACATATGTGTACTCCGCCGCTGGGTTTCAGAACAATGACCATGCCTGAGCACCAGTCAGTTGGTTGTTCTACTCTGGTAATCACGCTTTGACTCTCCATGCGTTCCAATTCCTTTTTCACTTTTGACATTAGTGGTAATGGAATTCGATGGGGCGTTGACAGTGAAAAGGGCTTGGTGTCTGGCTTCATGGATACCTCATACTCTCCCTGCAATTTCCCCAAACCCTGGAATAATTCAGGGAACTGTCTTTTCACTGAGTCAAGACTATCAAGGTTCACTGTATACATTTTGGCGAAAATGCCTAGAGCATGGATTGCTGGCCTCCCTAGTGGACCCATTTTTAATCCTGAGACCACCTAAATATCTTGGGTCAGGGTTTTACTTTTTGAGCGGATTTTGACCTTTGACCTGCAGTGAATCTCGGCCTGGCCCCCGAAGTATCTTTGAGGTTTTCTGCAATTTACCGACGTTTCCCTCCTTGAACCGCTCTTCTGAGACCACAGTGACATCCGCTCCCCTGTCAACTTCGAACAGCACCTCTGAATTATTCAATTAGAGTTTTATCAGCCAGGGGGCATTATTCTGCTCTTTACCGACTGTGCCTAAGAAAGCATGTTCCTCACGAGTCATGCTTACTTCACTTATGTCTCCAGACCTGCAAACTTTAGCATAATGACCCTTTTTCCTACAAAGGTTACAGTATGCTTGTCTCAACGCACCTGTATAGAGTGGATTTATCTGACACTGTTTGTTTCTCTGCCATCCTAGCAGGCTTCTTACTCTGCACCGTTCCTCATCGTTTATTGTAAGATCTTTGCTGTGCATGAACAATATCAACATTTGTCGCTATGTCATTTCTGAAATTGCCTTTCAGCTCCTCTTGCTGTTTTTTTTTCTTTCTTTTCTTTACTAGCTCACTTTGGCGTACACACATGACAGCCCTCTCGAAAGTGAGTTCGGGATCCATCTGAACTTGCTCTGACAGTCTTTTATCTCTCAGTCCAATCCATAACCTGTCCCGAATCATTTCACTCTATAACTCGCCGTACCTGCAATGCTCCGCTAGGCAGTGTAATGCTGTGATGATTTCATATCTGCAGACTCTCCTGCTTCTTGCTGTCTCATATTAAACTTTGCACGTTCAAACCCTACATTTCATCGTACTACAAAGTGTTCGTTCGGTCTCTCCGTGACAGTATTATACTCACTGAGCTGTTCTGAAATGACACGCGGTGATGCGACGATGTCCCGTTGTACACACGAGTACATTTACTTGCTTCTCGTCTGGCTGTAACTCAAGTCCAGATGCAACTCGACATCTTTCAAATCATTTACTCCACTTTTCCCACTCCTCTCGTTTTGAGACGTCGGACGTTTGCGGTGAAACCGATCCGTTTGGTCTTACGCAGCTCTCTCCTCTGCCCGTGTCGAGCGATCTCTTGCCGGTGAAATCTCACGTCAAATAGCGTGAATTCTTCGTACCACTCTCTTCCTACGCCGTTCTTGTGCAAAGTTCTGACACCATCTCGCGTTAAGATGGCTATTTATCGATCTTTTGTGCTAAAACGAGCTAGGTGAGACAGTCGTGATGACACTGCTGTCTGTTTTTCCCTAGTTCTAAACTCTATCACAGTCAGGGTCGAGTCTATATTTGGGTATTTGGGAGGAATCTACACACTGGAGAATGTTTCCAAAGAGGATTTCAAACAAATACAGAGACGACATTGTTTTGGCCAGACTGGTGAAGTCTATGATACATGAAGGGGCGGGGCTACGGTCAGAAAACAGCGTTACAAGTCAGGCAAACCAAGCAACTGTTCAATTTATTCCAAAAATGGAGTTTGCCAAAGTTTTATTAAGAGTTAAGAGCTTCATAAAGCCTCAAGGCGTTTCATTGCAGAATATATGAATGGAAATATCACTGTGTCGATTCTTTTTAAAAGTCATTAAAGGCTAACCCGTGAATTAGCTATTACTGTCAAGCCGTATTTGAATATTTTCACCAGAACGTTGCACCCGCGGTGAAGATGTTTAATGCACAAATCATATCTGCTTGGGTCTGTTCAGTTATGTGGAACATTGGCCTTAGGGGGCGTTCAAGTGAAACGAATTCTCTGCTGACATGCAGCCGACACGCTGACCTTCAAATTCCTTATCTCCTAAATAATTTGCACAGACTATACTTTGAGTACATTTCTAAAGCTTTCTTTCAGACACAAAACTTGCTTTTAGATTATAACAGCTATAGTCGCCCCTTGACGGTCCAGCCTTTGGATGATGTTAGAATTCAAAGGTGTATTTCACTCTTCGGATAAATCCGTTTTGTTGAGGCAACACCATGCCCTGTCCGAAAAAACATCTCACTTTCAGACTAAAATCGAGCAGAAATCCAACATTTATCAACGTTTTAAGGAGCTGTGTGAAGCCTTTTCCACAGTACCGTACGATGATGAAATTTTTGACGGGTTAACGTTTGTACGCTTGTGTTTATTAAGGTCGTGACTAAGATTTCAGACTCGTCATGAAATACATGGTGAAACAACGCCATCACACCCGGGCGAGCGGAGAAGCATGAGTCATATTCTCTCTCTCTCGCTCTCTTATGAGTCACCTGTCTGCCATTACGGCCTATTATAAAGCAGACAGGTAGTGTTGCTGCTTCGGAGCATCATGGCTCGACCTTTCTCTTCCTCCCTCTCTCTTTTTGTTCCTTGCTCCCACGTCCTCTTTTCATTCTTCATCTCCGCCCACGCGCCTCTTAACACTCTCCTCCTCTCCGTCTCTCACTCTGATTTCTCCTTTTACGCCGCTATCATGGGGCCCCTTGTTGTCCTGTGGAGAGATACAGACAGTGCACAGTGTGTGTGTGTGTGTGTGTGTGTGTGTGTGTGTGTGTGTCCCGACACTACGTTCAGCAGATGGAGTCGGTGGGAGCTAGCACAGCTCCCTGGCAGGAGTGATGACTAAATGAGGAAACACAGAGTGTAAGACTGAGACATTCCCTTAGATGTGCGAGATTGCAGTGTCTCTAGCGTACACTGGTATTGGACTCTCGCAATCCGAGAGCACCGACGTCGGTTTCTGTCCTGGAAATAGCCGTGTGGAAAAAGCAACACGTCTGATACGGCACCTTTGAGACCTATATTAAGTATAAATATACACCAGAACACAGGGACATGAAAAGACCAGTGGTGTCCTATATACAGTCAATGTGAAACCTACATTACCCACAATGCCGTCGACCTGCTGATAGTGGTAGCGATGGGTTAGTGAATTATCCCTCGCTTCATCTCTATCTAAAGAGAGCGATGCGGCGGCGCTTTAGTCCTTTAATCTGTCCAGCTTTCTCTCGTCCTCATCTGTGCACTCTGCTCAGACGGATCAGCTTCCAAAGCTTCACCTTTTTTCTTCAAACACCACCATCGCACTCCATCAGTGTCTCCACTGCAGTAGCTCTAGGTTGGATTTTTCATGAATCTGACATGATGATCGAGAAAAGAAGCTCTTGCTCTTTTCTTTCGGAGCGGACAGAAAAAACCTGACCGCTCTCACTTCGGTTTGAGGTTGTCGACACTTTCCTTAGACGTCCCTGGAACTGCTCTAGGGATAGTGACGTCATCTGTGACGGCGGCACGACACACAACCTCTAACGTCACACGGGAATAAAAGGTAGATGGTCCTGGACTTATATAGCGCCTTTTCACCTTAGCGGTTCTTTACATTTACGCATTTGGCAGACGCTCGTATCCAGAACGCTCTTATTTATACAAATGAGAAGGGTGTCATGGGCTCAAGTTACCTTAAGTAGACTCTGGAGAGACCCTTGAGCGACACGACACGCCATGAATCCTGCCAATGATGTCATTTTCTCATGTTTCTGATGTGTACTGGGTTTTTACTATGTGTGGAATAATGGAATGATTATTACAGGTGTGTGTGTGTGTGTGTGTGTGTGTATTATATAAGTGTGACGGAATCGGTTCCTGCTCTCCAGATCTAGTCTGATCATGCCTCATGTTACGGTACTATTGTTAAACACAACACAAGCAACTTCTCAGGGAAGCAATGCATTTCCCCATACACACACTGCACCATAGTGGAGACACCACCAGGGGGTGCACTTAGGACTGTGCACTGTTACGGTATGTAAAAGCGTTCACCGGGTGGCCTGTTCATCAGGAACTCCTGCAGTCCTCTATAGGTCACTCTGCAGGTGTACAGTTACTGATTTCAGTCCAGCTGCTGCTTAATGTCAGAGCTGCGTCGACACCGAGGAAGGATCGAGAAAGATTACCACGCACTGTGCATGAAGAAAAACGAGTCTTAAACTGTACACCTACAGGCGTGTGCGTGTAATAAATAAACTCAACGGTGTGTTTCTGGGATTTCTTAAACCCCTCACTGTCACTGCTGCACTGAGAAATCTCCACCACCTGATCATGAGTCCGTTTTCCAATTTCATCACACACCCTGGACTATAGATACAGATATATACGTGAAAGAAGAAGACGTCGATCAGAACAGCGACAGAAAACAGTATCGGCTCATATTAGTGATAGTCTAACATGGACGCTTTTGATCTGAGCAGCAAGAGCAGAACGATATCACACTCTACTCCAGCGCTTTTGAATTCTCGAATTCTGATTGGTCGATGACATTTTCACAGGTTAATATGAATCCGTGTGTTCTAATTACATTGGCGCATCTGAACGCGGGTAATTGTTGATGTTTTTTGTGGGGACTCATTCATGGAAGGAGTCTCCAGTGTCAGTGATGTAACAGCGTTGTAACAACACGGGGAAGGACAGAGGAGTTTACGCTTTGTGGGTTCTGGGTAAAGTGACATGCTACAAGGTTTTGTTGTTGTTGTTGTTGTTGTTGTTGTTGTCTTTTAACTCCAAGAAAGAGAAACGAAGAGAAGATGGTGAGGCAACAACCGTCTCTCTAACATGTTTCACTAACATTCCACACCATCTAAAGTAACTTTAAACGGATAAATAGTGCGATGTTCTGTAAATCGTTGGCGAGTTGCTGTGGTGTAAGAGAAATAAAACACAGCGTAAGGGCTGTTATTGTGAAAACAACGCATGAAGTGAATTGTCATATAAGGTTTACGCATATTAATAGTTCATTATAATAAACAGCAGTCGAATGGAATAAAAATACACTTGGCTTTTGACCCATTTACTGTGTGTGTGCAGATACCGTGTGTGCGTGTGTGCCTGTGTGTGTGTGTGTGTGTGTGTGTGTGTGTCTAAGGTCGTTACTGTCAAAGGCTCACAAAGGTCAAGTGCGAAACCACTGTAAAGTGGCTATTCACCATTCTCACCCAACACCCCTCCTCTTGCTCGCTCGCTCCCTCCCTCTCTCTTTCCCTCACACACACACACACACACACACACACAGTGACATGCACACACAACGGTGTTGCTTTCTGGCTCACTCTCACTCTGTCACAAGCCTACTGTGTGTGTAGGACTTCTAGAAATACCACAACAATGTTTCTCATGTCAGAGCATTATGAGCAGATACAGACCCAGAGAAATCGTGTGTGTGTGTGTGTGTGTGTGTGTGTGTGTGTGCATTACTTATTACCTGTATATGCTTATATTATGTTGGGTGGGTGTGTGTGTGTGTGTGTGTGTGTGTGTGTACATTTGTGTGTATGTTTGCGTATGATTACCTTTTCACTTTTCCAGTTGCTCAGTAACCTGAGACCAGAGAATGTGTTTAGATGGTACCGAGAGAGAGAGAGAGAGAGAGAGAGATAGAGAGAGAGAGAGAGAGAGAGAGAGAGATAGAGAGAGAGAAGAGAGAGAGAGAGAGAGAGAGAGACAGACAGACAGAAAGAAAGCAGGAGACATGCATGTAGAAGGCTTCATGGGAAATAACATACCATACCATAACAATAACTCTTCTGTTTCATTCAGCCCAGAACATTAAATGCTAATTCCTTGTACTTCAGCTAGCAGCTCTGTTGTAAACCATGTGATCAACACACACTTACCAACATGCCGAGTCACACCGAACACAATGTCATCGGGTTTATAAACATGGCCGCCCCACATGAGCTGTTATAGTGATTGTGGCCTACAAACAAAAAATAATGATGGATTAGAAGTATTAAGAGGGAATGAATAACCTGCTTCAATTTTTTACGCGTACGCTAGGAACAGTGTGCAGTACACGTGACGCAAGTTTCGTCATCAGCAGAGTATGTGCGCCGTCCCCGAGTTTTGTAATGTACGCGGAGGTCGCACAAGCAAATTGCACTATTTTGCACTATTTAGTTGTTCCACAAGGGGCAACAGTGACTCAGGGTCGTCGATTCTCAAGGGAGTCAGAGAAAAACAATTTGTGAAAAATAATCTTGGTAAGTGTGCACTTATATAGCGCTTTTATCCAAAGCGCTTTACACTGTGTCTCATTCACCCATTCACACACCAATGGTAGCAGAGCTGCCATGCAAGGCACTAGCTTGCCATCGGGAGCAACTTGGGGTTCAGTGTCTTGCCCAAGGACACTTCGGCATGTGGAGTCACCCGGGCCGGGAATCGAACCACCAACCCTACGATTAGTGGACAACTCTCTCTACCAACTGCGCCACAGCCGCCCCTAAAGGTCAGGAGCGGTAGTGCACGTTGTCATAATGCGCCTGCGTCGACTGCCTGCGTGCGTGTACATGTCAAATGCAGTATACTTTGAAAGGCTATGTGTATAACTATGCGCATACGCTAGTGTACGCTTAAAAAAAATTAAGTAAGGCTTTAGCCCCTAAAACTGCCTACTACGCATTGACCTAATACCCCTTCACCTTGTGAACTCAAGTCTGCCCTCCAATGGTCAGAATTCCTACAATGTATTGATGTTTATGCCTTTAATGAACCTATTTTTGATTTCTGCGTGATGATCCAACACCTTAATTTGCAAAATATCTCATTGAAATATGACCAAGACATGACCTTTACTGTATAGATTTATTTGTTTAACCGCCACTGTTATGATAATGGTAAGACTTTACAATATTGTTTAACAGCTCATAAGTAAATTTGTAGGAACTAAGCAGGAACTAATGAGTAGATCTTCATTAGCACCTATCTTATTCCTACAAAATATTACAAAATTGGAAGATGGAGTCTTCTGTACAGCTTATCCTGCACAGGGTCGCCAGGGAGTCTGGAGTCCATCACATGGAAATTGAGGACACCCTGGATAGAACAGGGCACAATCGCACACACTAAAGACAATTTGGAACGACTAAACAGCCTACAGCACATCTTTGGACTGGACAAGGAAACCGGAGAACCCAGAGGAAACCCCAGAAGCATGGTGAGAACACAGAAGCTCTGCATGCTCAGGGCAGAGACAGGATTCGAACCCCCAACCCTGAAGGTGCGAGGCAAACGTGCTAATCGCTAAGCTCGAATCAGCCTTTTGCATACCACTCAGTGGACTGTTTTACCAGTCTGTGCAGTAGCTGTGTAATCTCAGTATCTTCAAGGTCAAAAGGTCATGACAGTAAAAATGTCATGAGTTTTACAAGCAGCAGCAGATGAAAGACAGAATGAGCTGAGGAATTCTCCTGCAAAGCCTCTATTGTTAACTATGTTACAGCTGGAAAAGGGCGACACACCGCCAACAACATCAATTCATTTGGGAAATGATCTTAATTGATGATCTGTACCTCTTCGTGCGTAACATCAGCGTAAATAAACATACGCTTCTCTGTCCAATCATATTGAGAGATACTGTTTTCATCCCCCTCACTGATAAAAATCTGTTTATCAGACCAGATGATGTAAATAAAATAGAGCTCACGTGTCTAGATCTGTACCTAAATTTTTTTGTCTTTTGTCAAGCAACGTAGTGAAGAGGTCATTTCGGGGTAAGACTGTGTTTGTTTCTGTTCACTGAACAGCAGCTACTTCTTTATTCTGTGTGAGGAAGTATCAAAGAGAAGTAAAATAAGAACTAGGATAAAAGGTGTGAAATGTGGGTGGTTGTGGGTAAGTGAAGAACTGCTTTCTACCATAACAGCAAGTTCTTATCAGTTCTTATCTCTAGAGATGGAGGAGGATTTTGACCAATCCCTGATCTGTTTTTAATTAGCCTGATAACAGCACTACTTCAGGCGATGATCAGTCCATTTACTACCACATTAACCACTTGACGTCAAATCATATTATTCATTTTAGTCAAGTAATGAGGGTTAGGACGGATGCAAATGCAGTTAAGAGCTGTAATGAAGATTATCATATCCAGAGGACAAGGCAAAAGACATAAACAACGACGTGCAGTGGTCAGGACATCAGGCAAACATGCTAGAGCAGGCAAAGTCAAAGCAGAACCAAATCCAGAAGAGACAAACCAATGGACCAACATGGTAATATACCGAGACCATGGCAACTGAACGTATTACTTTGTGAAGACCTTGTGTACGAGCAAAGTCTTTTGTGATTGTCAGTGTGATTGAGAACTGGTGTGTGTGATTAGTCCTCTGGAGAAGGTGCCGTATCTGTGTGCTCCATTGGGAGCTGTAGTCGTCTGCCATGTTTGTAGTTCGTGGTTAGTTTAGTGGTTAGTTTAGTACGCACGGTGGCTTAGTAGTTAGCACATTCGCTTCACACCTCTAGGGTCCAGGATTTGATTCGAGCCGTGGCCATGTGTGTGCGGAGTTTGCATGTTCTCCTCGTGCTGCGGGGGTTTCCTCCGGGTACTCTGGTTTCCTCCCCCAGTCCGAAGACATGCATGGTAGTCTGATTGGCGTGTCTAAAGTGTCCGTAGTGTATGAATGGGTGTGTGAGTGTGTATGTGATTGTGCCCTGCGATGGATTGGCACCCTGTCCCAGGTGTACCTCGCCTTGTGCCCGATGCTCCCTGGGATAGGCTCCAGGTTCCCCGCGACCCTGAAGAAGTAGTAAGCGGTAGAAGATGGATGGATGGATTCATCTTATTATTCAGTGACTATAGCTAATAGGAAGTCTGGATGCGCTGGTAAGACCTGTGAGTTTAAAAGCAAAGAAAATGTTATGGGAGAAGTAGATGTAACAGAAAATAGTCATACCGAAGAACTCAGCATTTCTACCTTTATGAATACAAACCACAGAGCGTGTTGGATCGATGAGGAGTTTTACTGACAATGGGGAATTGGTGAAAAGGGTGTGTGGGAGGGTTTGATCTAGTAGCTGTCACTCTGAGTGATGGAATAGAGAGGGACTGTGTGTTTGGATGAGACAGAGAGGGATTTGGCGGCATTGTTGAAGAGCCACCGGAGAGATTGAGGTAAAAAAGCATTGGTGTTATGGGCAGGTGGACAAGAGTCCGAAAGTGATAATACTGTAAGTTGTATTATCTGGACCAGGAACAGTAACAGGTGAGGCACAGCTCTAGCACATGAGAGAAATAGTAATGGCATTAGTCTTTAGCAGTTTTTTTTTTATTTTTAATACAGGTGAATTTTTTAGTACTGATGAGAAACGGTAGTATTAAATACTGCACCAATTGGTGTGGACATTGGTTGGTGGATTGAGCTGCAGGTTACGTGCTTAGTTGGCAGTTCATCATGTACATCGAGTTTTCTTGACGATAAGCATCCGAGGCAGGGGTTTTTTTTTTTTTTTTCGGTAGAGTCTAGACCACTGTCTTTAAATGCAAGCACTTACCATTAAGCCTAAAAATCTGAGGATAGAAAATACAGGCCGAAGAAACAGAACACACTTCTTTCTTTGCTGTCGAATGTAATATGTATATGTAATATAATGTAAAGTAAAAGCAAGGGACAATTTAAAAGTTTGATAGCACTTATCCTACAGGGAAACTGGAGCCTACCCCAGAGAGCATGGGGTACAAGGCGGGGTACACCCTGGACAGGGAGACACTTTAGACATGGCAGTCAGCCTGCCATGCATGTCTTTGGACTGGGGGAGGAAAGCAGAATACCCGGAGGAAACCCCCACAGCACAGGGAAAACATGCAATCTCCGCACACACAGGGTCATGGCGGGACTCGATCCCCAAACACCTGGAGGTGTGAGGTGAACATACTAGATTAACATTAACAAAGCATAATAAACTCATTGTAAAGTTGCTAATGTCTCTCTCTCTCTCTCTCTCTCTCTCTCTCTCTCTCATATATGACACGTGTACCCTAAACCTCTTCTTTCAAGTCCTTAGTTGAGTTTATTATCAGATCAGTCACACTTAAATGACATGATGTTAGAATCGACATAATTGAAACCAGATGATGACGGATTCCCTGGAACCTCAGATTTTAGATCTGACCCGAGCTCGTGCAGTCTCTCCACTCAGATTACGATTCTCATTACGGACAAACTGCACAGGCTCGCGATAAATAACACCGAGACAAAAATGCAAGCGAGAGCTTCGAAAAGCCAGCCACGCCAAACAAACCGAACAAACGCTCCAGCCCACACACATGCTTACTCGAGTAAACATAGACTCCTTCACAAATACACACACACATGCACAAAGACGTCCTAAATCAGCCCACACGGACAGGAAAACCTGATAACATCACTTCCTCTGAGAGAGTTGTGGAGTGGGGTGGATGTGAGGTGTGAGACTGTTGAGAGGGTGACGCTCTTTAATTCAGTTATCTGAAGCGTAGTGTCTGGAAGTTGAGTGTTTATTGTGTGCAACGTTAAGTAACTACATCGTTCCCACTGTGTTTGTTGGTTTACAAACACACACACCATTGTAAAGCTTTATGGCGGTTTTAGAGCACATTGGCATTCCAAGGATTTCCCATGGTGCAATTCTTTAGGCTCTTGTAATTGCACCTTTCCCCCAGTTTAAGCCTCTCCTCTAACACTTAAATCTGCAGTGGTTATAGATAATGAGTGTTTTCGTATTTGGACATATCTTTTCCTTCAGGGAGAGAAATTGGCCTGTGGAAGTGCTATAACCCTTTGACCAGACAAAGTAATCTCTCCGGGGAGTTATACTTCAGAGGCTACACTCTTTCCGTCTTCTATTATCTCTCTCTCTTTCTCTCTCAAGCCCAGTGTTTTTCATTCATTACATGCAATCAGCACACAGGCATGTACTATGTACCTACACAAACAGACAAGTGCGTAAACACACACACACACACACACACACACACACAAACACACAAACAGCAACATGTGCAGCCGCTCAGCCAGGAACGTGCAGTAGAAACCGATCGTTAAAAGTTGCCTGGGGCGTATTTCCAACACGCAACCATGATACAGGGAAATAATTCCGCAGTAAAGGCTCTCCCTTTGGAAATGCTCTGAGAGATTTACTGTGCGCATGGTTACGTGTCAACTTCTGAACACACAAGCGAAGGCAAATGAAGCCCATGGGAACTTGTTAATTAATGTGCAAAATAAAACGCCAAACTGCAATTTTCTGTCTATCTGTTTACTGGGTAGTACAGTATATTGACTTAAAGCAATATTTGAACAACAGAATTGAAATGTCTTCTCCAGGTACAGTTTTAAATCATTTTTAAGTCATCAATTTTTTTTTTTTTTATTATTATCATAGTGGAATAACTGATTCATATATAAAATACTGGAAGAAAACTAGCTCATATTAAAGCTTCTAGAGTTTAAGTTGGACAATAAATAAGTTTATAGTATAAGGTGTCCCTAAAGTCTCCATACATAGTGGAAATGAACAGTTTTTTAGCTAAATGTCTTCCAAAATGTTTCCTACTTACAGTGGTGTGAAAAAGTGTTTGCCCCCTTCCTCATTTCCTGTTCCTTTGCATGTTTGTCACACTTAAGTGTTTCGGAACATCAAACCAATTTAAACAATAGTCAAGGACAACACAAGTAAACACAAAATGCAATTTGTAAATGAAGGTGTTTATTATTAAAGGTGAAAAAAAATCCAAACCATCATGGCCCTGTGTGAAAAAGTGATTGCCCCCCTTGTTAAAACATACTATAACTGTGGTTGTCCACACCTGAGTTCAATTTCTCTAGCCACACCCAGGCCTGATTATTGCCACACCTGTTCACAATCAAGGCATCACTTAAATAGGAGCTGCTTGACACAGTAAGGTCCACCAGAAGATCCTTAAAAGCTACACATCATGCCGGGACCCAAAGAAATTCAGGAACAATTGAGAAAGAAAGTAATTGAGATCTATCAGTCTGGAAAGGGTTATAAAGCCACTTCCAAAGCTTTGGGAATCCAGCGAACCACAGTGAGAGCCATTATCCACAAATGGCGAAGACATGGAACAGTGGTGAACCTTCCCAGGAGTGGCCGGCCGCCCAAAATTACCCCAAGACCCAGCGCAACGCACTCATCCAAGAGGTCACAAAAGACCCCACAACAACGTCCAAAGAACTGCAGGCCTCACTTGCCTCAGTTAAGGTCAGCGTTCATGCCTCCACCATCAGGAAAAGACTGGGCAAAAATGGCCTGCATGGCAGAGTTCCAAGGAGAAAACCACTGCTGAGCAAAAAGAACATCAAAGCTCGTCTCAATTTCTCCACAACGCATCTTGATGATTCCCAAGACTTTTGGGACAACATTCTGTGGACCGATGAGACAAAAGGTGGAACTCTTTGGAAGGTGTGTGGCCAAGTATATCTGGCGTAGAAGGAACACTGCATTTCATAAAAAGAACATTATACCAACAGTAAAATATGGTGGTGGTAGTGTGATGGTCTGGGGCTGTTTGCTGCTTCAGGACCTGGAAGACTTGCCGTGATAAAAGGAACTATGAATTCTGCTGTGACCAAGAGATCCTGAAGGAGAATGTCCCACCATCTGTTCGTGTACTCAAGCTGAAACGAACTTGGGTTCTGCAGCAGGACAATGATCCTAAACACACCAGCAAGTCCACCACCAAATGGCTGAAGAAAAACAAAATGAAGACTTTGGAGTGGCCTAGCCAAAGTCCTGACCTGAATCCTATTGAGATGTTGTGGTATGACACTAAAAAGGCCGTTCATGCTCGAAAACCCTCTAATGTAACTGAATTAGGACAATTCTGCAAAGATGAGTGGGCCAAAATTCCTCCAGGACGCTGTAAAGGCCTCATTGCATGTTATCGCAAAGCGCGTTGCAGTTGTTGCTGCTAAGGGTGGCCCAACCAGTTATTAGGTTTAGGGGGCAATCACTTTTTCACACAGGGCCATGATGGTTTGGATTTTTTTTCACCTTTAATAATAAACACCTTCATTTACAAATTGCATTTTGTGTTTACTTGTGTTGTCCTTGACTATTGTTTAAATTGGTTTGATGTTCCGAAACACTTAAGTGTGACAAACATGCAAAGGAACAGGAAATGAGGAAGGGGGCAAACACTTTTTCACACCACTGTAGTTTCCTACTTAATGTTTCGAACACTGAAGAAATGACACTTTGCTACAATGTAAAGTAGTGAGTGTACAGCTTGTGGAACAGTGTAAATTTACTGTCCCCTCAAAATAACTCAACACACAGATATTAATGTCTAAACCGCTGGAAACAAAAGTGAGTACACCCCTAAGTGAAAATGTCCAAATTGGGCCCAATTAGCCATTTTCCCTCCCTGGTGTCATGTGACTTGTTAGTGTTACAAGGTCTCAGGTGTGAATTGGGAGCAGGTGTGTTAAATTTGGAGTCATCGCTCTCACACTCCCTCATATTGGTCACTGGAAGTTCAACATGGCACCGCATGGCAAAAAACTCTCTGATGATCTGAAAAAAAGAGTTGTTGCTCTACATAAAGATGGCCTAGGCTATAAGAAGATTGTCAAGACCCTGACACTGAGCTGCAGCATGGTGGCCAAGACCATACAGCGGTTTAACAGGACAGGTTCCATTCAGAACATGTGCTCAGCGTCATATCCAGAGGTTGTGTTTGGGAAATAGACGTATGAGCGCTGCCAGCATTGCTGCAGAGGTTGAAGGGGTGGGGGTTCAGCCTGTCAGTGTTCAGACCATACGCTGTACACTGCATCAAATTGGTCTGCATGGCTGTCGTCCCAGAAGGAAGCCTCTTCTAAAGATGATGCACAAGAAAGCCCACAAACAGTTTGCTGAAGACAAAGAGACTAAGGACATGGATTACCGGAACCATGTCTTGTGGTCTGATGAGACCAAGATCAACTTATTTGGTTCAGATGGTGTCAAGTGTGCGTGTCAGCAACCAGGTGAGGAGTACAAACACAAGTGAGTCTTGCCTACAGTCAAGCATGGTGGTGGAAGTGTCATGGTCTGGGGCTGCATGAGTGCTGCTGGCACTGGGGAGTTACAGTTCATTGAGGGACCCATGAATGCCAACATGTACTTCGGAATGCCTTCGGAGACTGGGCTGCAGGGAAGTATTCCAGCATGATAATGACCCCAAACACACCTTCAAGACAACCACTGCCTTGCTAAAGAAGCTGAGGGTGAAGGTGATGGACTGGCCAAGCATGTCTCCAGACCTAAACCCTATTGAGCATCTGTGTGGCATCCTCAAACAGAAGGTGGAGGAGCACAATGTCTCTAACATCCACCAGGTCCGTGATCATGGAGGAGTGGAAGAGCACTCCAGTGGCAACCTGTGAAACTTCTGGTGAACTCCAGGCCCAAGAGGCTTAAGACAGTGCTGGAAAATAACGGTGTCTACACAAAATATTGACACTTTGGGTCCAATTTGTACATTTTCACTTAGGGGTGTACTCACTTTTGTTGCCAGCGGTTTAGACATTAAAGGCTGTGTGTTGAGTTATTTTGAGAGGACAGTAAATTTACACTGTTACACAAGCTGTACACTCACTACTTTACATTGTAGCAAAGTGTCATTTCTTCAGTGTTGTCACATATCATCAAATATTTACACAAATGTGAGGGGTGTACTCACTTTCGTCAGATACTGTACGTGTATTACAAACATCTACAACTAAATGAAAAGCTGGAATATAGAATACTTGGTTCCTAGAGTACTTCTCTTCAAATATACTTAGACATGATGGTATATAAAAAGTAAACTGTATAAATGTACGATAGTATACTTGGTGATATATCTGAATGACCTGGGCATCGTATCTATACTTGTATCCGTATTCAAAAACAACAACAACAACAACAACAACAACAACAACAAAACACCATGACTTTGATCAGGCAGTTAGTAAATATGAATGAATGAACACTGTAAATGCATGTTAATGAACGTTGCCTTTCTTTGTCTCAATCGAAATCCCTCAAGATAATAAGAATATCTCTTTGTAGCTTTTTTTTTATTTCATATAGATGTGAGTTAATGTTTAGATACATATATATATATATATAGACATCCTGCACGTCATGGATGAAGGAAACGATGATGAGGATCCGGTTCACTGAAGCATGGAGCCGAATCGCTGTTTGTTAATTAGTACCACACTCAGGTCATTAACGCTCATTACAACTGTTCCGAGACAAATCTTTTTTTTTTTTTTTTCTCTCCAAGTGATACAAGAGATACAAGAGCACACTCTGTGCCCAGGGAATCAGAAGTGCTGAATAATGTGGGAATTTGAAAAGAGCAGTACAGTACATAACGCTTTTAGCTTTTTAAACACGCCCGAGAGAGAGAAAAGACAGATTGCAAGGTTTGCAGCATTGCACATAACCTACTCCCACACTTTGACCAAATCACTTGTGTCTATGTCTGTGTGTGTGCAATAAAAACAAAGTGGCTGTATAGTTGCTGGTGACTCAGCCAGTGAACAGCCAGCAGCTGCATGAGCTGAGCACACTGCAGGGGGAATTAGTCACCGTGTGAGGCTCATTCTTTCTCCTTTTCTTTCTATTTCTCTCCATCTCTTGCGCTCTCTAAGTAGATTAAGGACAAAAGAGCACACCAGGCTGGAAGCAGAGACGGCAAAACTGGGTAAAATATGAAAAATAGCATTGCTTCATATTGCATAACAACCTCTCAGAAGAGAGGAGTCAGGGTAAGAGTGTAAGAGACAGAGTCGAGGGAGTAGGAATAGGGGTTAAGGGTAATGGAGTCGTTGATAAAGTTGTAGCAGTCAATGATAAGATGTAGGAGTCAATGATGAGGGTGTAAGAGTCTGTTAGGGAGAAGGAGATAATAGTGAGGGTATTGGAGTCGTGCATAGAGTTGTGGATATTCAGTAAGACTCTTGTTCTGAAGGTCATGAGTTCCAATCCTAGCACTACCAAGCTGTCACAGTTGGGTCCTTGAGCAAGACCCTTTAAGATCCCGTAAGACCCCCTCAACTGCTCGATTGTATCCTGTCACAGTTCTATGTTGCATTGGATGAGCACATTAAATAAAATGAGCCCATGAACAAGAGTTGGAGTCAAAGTTAGGGTGTAGTAAGGTTCAAGGGCATCTAAAATCAAAGTCACGAAGAATTAGAAGTCAAAATTAGGGTTTGAGTTTGAGTTAGGATGTAGGAATTAGAGTTGAGAGTGTAGGAGTCGAAGTTGGGGTGCAGTAGCAAGGGTTAAGGATCTAAGAGTACAAGACAGGGTATAGGATTCCAAGTTGGATGTATAGCAGTCAGAGTAGAGGGTTAGGGTCTAAGCGGCAGCTCTTAAAGTGTCAATGTCTGAGTTTTGGGTGAGGGACTCAGAGCTTAGGGTGTATGATTCACAGTTGAGGGTGAAGGAGTCAGAGTTGAGGATAAAGGAGTCAGAGTTGAGGATGAAGGAGTCAGAGTTGAAGGTGAAGGAGTCAGAGTTGAGGATGAAGGAGTCAGAGTTCAGGATGAAGGAGTCAGAGTTGAAGGTGAAGGAGTCAGAGTTGAGGGTGAAGGAGTCCGAGTTGAGGGTGAAGGAGTCAGAGTTGAGGATGAAGCAGTCAGAGTTGAGGGTGAAGGAGTCAGAGTTAAGGATGAAGGAGTCAGAGTTGAGGGTGAAGGAGTCAGAGTTGAGGATGAATGAGTCAGAGTTCAGGATGAAGGAGTTAGAGTTGAGGGTGAAGGAGTCAGAGTTGAGGGTGAAGGAGTCAGAGTTGAGGATGAAGGAGTCAGAGTTGAGGGTGAAGGAGTCAGAGTTGAGGATGAATGAGTCAGAGTTGAGGATGAAGGAGTCAGAGTTGAGGGTGAAGGAGTCAGAGTTGAGGGTGAAGGAGTCAGAGTTGAGGATGAATGAGGGTGAAGGAGTCCGAGTTCAGGATAAAGGAGTCAGAGTTGAGGGTAAAGGAGTCAGAGTTGAAGGTGAGGGTGAAGGAGTCAGAGTTGAGGATGAATGAGTCAGAGTTCAGGGTGAAGGAGTCAGAGTTGAGGATGAATGAGTCAGAGTTGAGGATGAAGGAGTCAGAGTTGAGGATGAAGGAGTCAGAGTTGAGGATGAAGGAGTCAGAGTTGAGGATGAAGGAGTCAGAGTTGAGGATGAAGGAGTCAGAGTTGAGGATGAATGAGTCAGAGTTGAGGATAAAGGAGTCAGAGTTGAGGGTGAAGGAGTCAGAGTTGAAGGTGAAGGAGTCAGAGTTGAGGGTGAAGGAGTCAGAGTTGAGGGTGAAGGAGTCAGAGTTGAGGGTGAAGGAGTCAGAGTTGAGGATGAAGGAGTCAGAGTTCAGGATGAAGGAGTCAGAGTTGAGGGTGAAGGAGTCAGAGTTGAGGGTGAAGGAGTCAGAGTTGAGGATAAAGGAGTCAGAGTTGAGGGTGAAGGAGTCAGAGTTCAGGATAAAGGAGTCAGAGTTGAGGGTGAAGGAGTCAGAATTGAAGGTGAAGGAGTCAGAGTTCAGGATGAAGGAGTCAGAGTTGAGGGTGAAGGAGTCAGAGTTGAGGGTGAAGGAGTCAGAGTTGAGGGTGAAGGAGTCAGAGTTGAGGGTGAAGGAGTCAGAGTTGAGGATGAAGGAGTCAGAGTTGAGGATGAAGGAGTCAGAGTTGAGGGTGAAGGAGTCAGAGTTGAGGGTGAAGGAGTCAGAGTTGAGGATGAAGGAGTCAGAGTTGAGGGTGAAGGAGTCAGAGTTGAGGATGAATGAGTCAGAGTTGAGGATGAAGGAGTCAGAGTTGAGGGTGAAGGAGTCAGAGTTGAGGATGAATGAGTCAGAGTTGAGGATAAAGGAGTCAGAGTTGAAGGTGAAGAAGTCAGAGTTGAGGATGAAGGAGTCAGAGTTGAAGGTGAAGGAGTCAGAGTTGAGGATGAAGGAGTCAGAGTTGAGGGTGAAGAAGTCAGAGT
>CM022777.1:5992108-5999608 GCA_012411365.1 Ameiurus melas
ATAATCCCTCAGATATGAGACAGAACGCATGCTTTTACGGGCCCTGAACTACACAGGAATACCCACAATTCATCATTCCACAGCGCTTTAAACGTTTTGTGAAGATTTTGCGATCAGGTTGAAAAAAGTTGTTCCCTCTGCTACGCAAACTCTATTTAGGGAATGTTCCAGAAGGTGTTAAGGTGTGAAAGGTTAAATGTCGTCACTGTAACTGTGTGTGTGTGTGTGTGTGTGTGTGTGTACACGTGTGAGAGTCTCACACGTGTGGCTCAAGTGGAAGGGTAAACCAAAGGACAACACATCTGCTCCTTAATGAAACAAATGAGGAGGTATTTTGTTTGTGTGTGTGTGTGTGTGTGTGTGTGTGTGTGTGTGTGTGTGTGTGTGCAAGAATGTAGATAAGTCATATCTACCAGACTGGTAGACAAAAAAAAACACTGCTACTGACACACAAGTTGAGACTTGATTGTTGAATTCTAGATTAATTTTCTAAAACAGCGGCTCAACCGTGATGGTTTCCATGGTAACAGTTTGCACGTGAGCTCGTGTGGCAGGCCGTCCATAGGCATTGATTCAAATCGAACGAGTCAATTGTTGATAGGTACTGTAATGTAAATAATAACAGGAACTGACCAGTTTGGTGGACATTTCACTGACATTCGAGGCAGTTTAGAGGCAAGGTTCTAGCGCTTGCGGAGAGAAAAGTGTGTCATAAGTTATCAGACGCTCCTTGGCTTGTGGGCGGAACATCTGAGGCTGAGACCAGAGTCGAGGACCTTCCATTGATATACTGATTAGTATAGATAATAAATGCTATATATACCTACACCTGAACCTAACCCTGACCTGAAATATTTTGGTTCTTTTTTGTAAAAGCATCGTATGGTTTGTGGGGACCAGGTGACTATGAGGACATTTGATAACCTGCGTTACACCTACTGTAGACTATTATACGCCTCCTATACAAACACCAACGCCTGCTTAACACCTGAGGCGCACTATTTACACACCTCCTCCACAGACAAAAATATCAACACCTGGGCTGAGTTAGAATAAAGATCTGTGATTCATTCCATGTCGTTATCCTTCCATCACTCTCTCTCTCTCTCTCTCTCACGCTCTGCCATTCATAGAGCCAAAATATCTCCGTTTCTTTTCCATATCGCTTATCCTACACAGGGAGCCTGCAGCCTATCCCAGAGAACTCAGGGTTCAAGGCAGAGGACACCCTGGACAGGATGCCAATGCATTACAGGGCACAATTGCACACTTTGGACAGGCCAATCATGTCTTTGGAATGAGGGAGGAAACCGGAGTACCCGGAGGAAACCCCCGAAGCACGGGGAACGCATGCAAACTCCGTGGACACAGGGCTGAGGTAGGATTCAAACCCCTGAACCCTGGAGCTGCGAGGCAAACATGCCAAGCCACTGTGCCCCTGAGAAGTGTTGAAATTCAAAAAGTAAATTCAAAGACCAGCGGTGTGTCAACTTATCGGTATGGAAATTTACCATGAGAAACAAATTCGTTATGGTGTAACACAATGAAGCTATGAAAGACATCATTTCCAGGTTTGACCCTTGGAAATATGCGGCAAACAGGGCTGCATACTTCTTCAAAGTGTAGAAATTCCAAAGAAAGTGTGTCTCTACATTGGCTTTAGAAAGTACTGAAGCATAAATATCTAATTCAATCCAATTCAATTCAATTCAATTTGATTTGATTTGTATCACACTTTTTACAATCGTTATTGTCTCAAAAGCAGTTTTACAGAAACATATAAACACAGGATGGAGATTTTAAATGTGTGAATTCATCTCTATTGAGCGACGGTGGTGAGGAAAAACTCCCTAAGATGATATGAGGAAGAAACCTTGAGAGGAACCGGACTCGGAAGCGAACCCGTCCTCATCTGGGTAACGACGGATCGTGTGAAAGTAAAAGAAAGTTCATTATGGTTTTTTCTATGAAGTCTGTTGGTCGAAATAGTCCACTGGTCACTAAAGGAGACCTGAGAGTAAAACTGCATGTGGTAATTACAGTCCCAAGGCCATCGCAGCACCCGTAGTCCCAGGACCACAGTGAGAATGTCCATGTGGAACTATTTCAGTGGTACTTCAAGCAGCACCATCCTCAGCAGTCTCCAGGCTGCACTGCTTGGAGGCATCAACAGTGGCAGAATGTAGCCTCCAGTTAATGAGAACTCCATCCAGAGGTAGGGCATCACTATGGATCAGGCAGATCCGGGTAGAGGAAAGGGTCAGAATCACTGGCATCTCTATAAAATCCTGTGTGGCTCGAGTCCTTGCTCTGATTCTTTATAAACTTGCAAGGCATGATGGACTATCATTTGTAATACTGAATTGTACACATTGCTCAACAGGTGATGCATTAAGCTTCATTTGTAGATGTTCGTGCACTGGTAATGTAAATATAACAAATGTTGCATGTTTTGTACGGAGCCGGGGATCAAATAGCTGATATTCCAAATCAAACATGCGTGCACACCACAGTGCAATAGAACCCTACCGTTTAACTTCGCTTTTTGGGATAGTTTCAGGTGTTTGTTTGTTTGTTTGTTTGCACTGGTTTGGAGATGTACTTGGAATGGATATGTTTTCTGAGACCTGGCAACCCTGCCTGTGCTGCTGTGTAGCGCAGTGAATCAACTTGTTATGTGTAGTTTGCCTGGAGATAAAGGGTTAGCACAAGGAAAATGTTTTAGCTAATATTACCTTATACAGAACCAGAATAATAATAATAATAAAAAAAATAATAATAAATAATAAAAGGAACTAATAACTGTGTTGAATCTACATCCGGAACTGTCAAGCTTCCTAATTCCTAACTCCATCCTCATTTCCTTTTGTTAATGGGGTATGTCATAGTTGATTTAAGAAGCTGCTCAACAAACAATTAGCAGTTAATAACCTCCACGAATGGTTTGTTTTGTTTCAACAGACGTAAAGCAGCTCCATAACTCGGCTTCATTCCGAGCCACATCACACCACCCTACTGTTAATTATGGTCCTACAATAGAATACCTCCAGATGTTTTATTCCTTACGTACTGTGTACGTAAAGAAAATGATATCTAATACTCAGTTCATAGCACAGTTTAGCTAATGACAAGCGAATAATTGAAAATAGTGCGGGTGGAAAATATACTTAATTAACCCTTTAAATCCATAGATCAGCTAAGCACACGCCTACGAGTGTCTACTTTCACCTTTGACAGAGAGAACATTTGAGAAGTTCATCTCCATGCCAACGTCAGCTGTTCTGATTACGCTAGAAAGTTAGCACACATTCTACCTCTAGCATAGCATGACGAACGAACAAAGAAGAACTTAAAATAGAGACGGGAAATCATTCTTTCTGTAGTTGTGTCGTGCGACATGATGTGGACTGATGGCTGAAAGTGAATGGCTTTGGTGTCTGATTACAAACCAGCAGATCAGGAAAGGCAGGGAATGCTGACATGACTTGAATGCCATCACCCACACAGACACGACGCACTAATACACAAACTACAGCCTGTGGGGAGCAAAGAAAGCCGAGGAGTCGTACGGTGTAAATAAAGTGTGTATTTAAACGCAGGCGTGTACGTTGATATAGACTGATGTGCAGAGGCGAGAAAGAACACTCATGCAGCGATCCTAAGAAAAGAAAAACCGATAAACATACAAAGAAAAGCTTCAATGGGACACTCCTATGCTTCGGGTTGCCAGGTCAACAGTTTTAATGTCAATTCGGGTGACTTAAAAAAAATGTCTTTATTTGATGCAAACAAGCAGAATTAAATCTAACAAGTTTCCACACACATGGATCTGGCAAATAAAGGGAAAGTGTAAGTGTGGACAATGTGTCTATGATGTACAGAATCATTTCTGTTGTGAGGTAGATTGGGATACACTAAGAGAGCGAAAGGAGGATGGACACAAATGCGTGTGCACCATGGTTGACTTGTCTCCAACGCAAAGGCTGAGCTAAAGACGAAAGACGCCTTTTCCAGTGCCTGTTTTCTGTGATGTCGTTGCGCTGGATGTTTTGCTGAGACCTGGCAACCTTGCCTATCCTGTCCCAGAGATACCACTGTGTTAGTTCGAAGCACAAGCCCATGAGATGATGTCACTCATTTTGGCTGTTGGAGAAGCTCCTGCCGCAGAATGACATCATGCCTGGTGAACGAGCTCGTTTTAGACACACCTGAGGCCTGATGAGAAAGTGTGTCGGCTTTTTCTGGGCATTACTGGTGATTTCTGTGAGTCCTAGTGGTGGGGATTTTTCTGGGAACTTTGGTGATGTTTAGATTATTTCAGGGAATCCCAATGATGTTTAAGACATCGGGGAACCTTATGGGATTTCTGATGTCTTGATGAACTCCATCCTCAGCTTGGCTCTGCTTCGAGCCAACCTCAGAAGCAGCACGTTCCTAGCTTTCCACCTCGCCTGAATAACACCTGCAACTTGTTTCCCAGCTCATCACAGAATATTCACACAATGGAACGTTCACGCAAATATTTAGTCTGTACTCAGCATGGCACCTATTGTTTTCTTGCCTGTCGTATTTTCATGATTAGTCCTAGTTCTGGGTCAGCCCAGTTTTGAGATTCCTGGTGTTTAGCTAATTTCCTGGGTTTTTGGGGGGTGTTTTTTGGTCTCTTCACATCTAGCCTTATGTTTTCCTTTGTATTCTATCCACTCACTGGCCATTTTATTGAGAACACCATACTAATACTATAGGATCATCTCTGCTCTCAGAACAGTCTCAACTCTTCAGGGCGATGGATTCCACAAGGTGTTCCTGTGAGCCTCTGGTCCATGTTGATATGACAGCAATACATAATTGCTGCAGATTTGTCAACTGCACTTTCATACTGTGAACCTCCCATTCTACCACATCCCCAAGGTACTCTATTGGATTCAGAACTGGTGACTGGGTGGCCATTTTGAGATGGCGCATCGTTATGCTGGAAGTAGCCATTAAAAATGTGTACAATGAAAATCGTGATCAGCAACTAAAACCAGACGAGATACTGTGGCATTCAAACAATGCTCGATTGGTATTAAGGGGATTAATGTGTGCGGAGAAAACATTCCCCACATCATTACAACACCACCACCAGCCTGAACTGTTGACACAAAGCAGGTTGGATCCATTGATCCACCAACAGTAGTGGAACCTGATATGGTCTTCTGCTTCCAGCCCATCCATCTTTATGTTTTGTGTTCTGAGATGCTTTTTGCTCACCATGGTTGCAAAAAGTGACTATTTGAGTTAATGTACTGTAGCCTTCCAGTCAGTTCAACCCAGTCATCAACAAGGCATTTCTGCCACTCACTTTGGTTTTTAGATCCATTTATGCATTGTGATTTGTTTTTGTGTTTCAGATTGTTTAGAGTTCTTGTTATAATAAACCCAGATAAAGTATATATCATTTGTTCCAAGTCTTTTTATCTTACAAATGATGCTTCAGAGATTCCTGATTATGTTTATGAGATTTCACAGATTCCTGATTATGTTGAGGAGATCTTGATTGGATGTGTGAGATCCAATCAGACCAACCTGATTGGTGTTATGGAGATTGTCATGATCCCTGATGATGTTGAGGAGATTTCTGGAATGCCAGATGACACTGAAGAGATTATTGGTTATTCCTGACAATGTAAAAGGGGATTCGTGATATTCTTGATTACATAGAGGAGATTTGGGGGATTCCTGATGATGTAAAAGAAATTTCTGTGAGCCTGGGTGATACTAAATTGAGTTCCGGGATTCTTGATGATACTGAAGAGTTTCCGGATTCCTGATGATGATGAAGATGATGATGAGGGGATTTCTGAGACTCTTAATGGGGATTCCTGACGATGTAACGGAAATTTCAAGGAATCCTGGCTAGTTTCATTTCTCAGTCTACATTAGTGTTAACTCAGTGGTAGCTTATCAGTAGAGGTTCCATGGTAGTAACCAGAAGGCATATATTCAATTCCCTTTTCTGCTGATGGAGTGCTTAATCTGGAACCAATCCCGATTGTACAGTGGTGTAAGGTGTACGCCCCTTCTCATTTTTCTTTTGCATGTTTGTTACACTTATGTTTACTTTGCAGTGGTGAACATCAAACCAATTTAAACAATAGTCAAGGACAACACAAGTAAACACAAAATGCAATTTGTAAATGAAGGTGTTTATTAGTAAAGGTGAAAAAATCCAAAACATCATGGCCCTGTGTGAAAAAGTGATTGCCCCTAAACCTAATAACTGGTTGGGCCACCCTTAGCAGCAACAACTGCAACCAAGCGTTTGCGATAACGTGCAATGAGGTTTTACAGCGTCCTGGAGGAATTTTGGCCCACTCATCTTTGCAGAATTGTCCTAATTCAGTTACATTAGAGGGTTTTCGAGCATGAACGGCCTTTTTAAGATCATACCACAACATCTCAATAGGATTCAGGTCAGGACTTTGGCTAGGCCACTCCAAAGTCTTCATTTTGTTTTTCTTCAGCCATTCGGTGGTGGACTTGCTGGTGTGTTTAGGATCATTGTCCTGCTGCAGAACCCAAGTTCGTTTCAGCTTGAGTACACGAACAGATGGTCGGACATTCTCCTTCAGGATCTCTTGGTAGACAGCAGAATTCATAGTTCCTTTTATCACGGCAAGTCTTCCAGGTCCTGAAGCAGCAAAACAGCCCCAGACCATCACACTACCACCACCATATTTTACTGTTGGTATAATGTTCTTTTTATGAAATGCAGTGTTCCTTCTACGCCAGATATACTTGGACACACACCTTCTAAAGAGTTCCACTTTTGTCTCAACGGTCCACAGAATGTTGTCCCAAAAGTCTTGGGGATCATCAAGATGTGTTGTGGAGAAATTGAGACGAGCTTTGATGTTCTTTTTGCTCAGCAGTGGTTTTCTCCTTGGAACTCTGCCATACAGGCCATTTTTGCCCAGTCTTTTCCTGATGGTGGAGGCATGAACGCTGACCTTAACTGAGGTAAGTGAGGCCTGCAGTTATTTGGACGTTGTTGTGGGGTCTTTTGTGACCTCTTGGATGAGTCGTCGCTGCGCAATCACTTTTTCACACAGGGCCATGATGGTTTGGATTTTTTTTCACCTTTAATAATAAACACCTTCATTTACAAATTGCATTTTGTGTTTACTTGTGTTGTCCTTGACTATTGTTTAAATTGGTTTGATGTTCCGAAACACTTAAGTGTGACAAACATGCAAAGGAACAGGAAATGAGGAAGGGGGCAAACACTTTTTCACACCACTGTATATCTGTGTGTGTGTGTGTGTGTGTGTGTGTGTGTGTGTGTGTGTGTATATATATATATATATATATATATATATATGTATGTCCTATGATAAGAACCTGACCTGGCTGTTATCTTTCTGCTATGGATTCAGGAATTTCCATATGGTTCATGACTCAAATTAGTGGCAATGTTGGCTAGTTCCTTAAAAATGAGCTGTTTTCCTGAACCCACCC
>CM022777.1:6004608-6017108 GCA_012411365.1 Ameiurus melas
TGTTTAAAGGCAGACGTGTTTAAAGGCAGTAGTGTTTAAAGGCAGACGTGTTTAAAGGCAGTAGTGTTTAAAGGCAGGCGTGTTTAAAGGCAGTAGTGTTTAAAGGCAGGTGTGTTTAAAGGCAGTAGTGTTTAAAGGCAGTAGTGTTTTAAGGCAGGCGTGTTTTAAGGCAGGCGTGTTTAAAGGCAGGTGTGTTTAAAGGCAGGTCTGTTTAAAGGGCAGTAGTGTTTAAAGCGAAGCGTGTTTAAAGGCAGTTGTTTAAAGGCAGGTGTGTTTAAAGGTAGGTCTGTTTAAAGGCAGTAGTGTTTAAAGGCAGGCGTGTTTAAAGGCAGTAATGTTTTAAAGGCAGGCGTGTTTAAAGGCAGTAGTGTTTAAAGGCAGACGTGTTTAAAAGGCAGTAGTGTTTAAAGGCAGAGCGTGTTTAAAGGCAGTAGTGTTTAAAGGCAGGCGTGTTTAAAGGCAGTAGTGTTTAAAGGCAGGCGTGTTTAAAGGCAGTAGTGTTTAAAGGCGAGCGTGTTTAAAGGCAGTAGTGTTTAAAGGCAGACGTGTTTAAAGGCAGTAGTGTTTAAAGGCAGGCGTGTTTAAAGCAGTAGTGTTTAAAGGCAGGTGTGTTTAAAGGCAGGTCTGTTTAAAGGCAGTAGTGTTTTAAGGGCAGGGTGTGTTTAAAGGCAGGTCTGTTTAAAGGCAGTAGTGTTTTAAGGCGGCGTGTTTTAAAGGCAGTAGTGTTTAAAGGCAGGTGTGTTTAAAGGCAGGTCTGTTTAAAGGCAGTAGTGTTTAAAGGCAGGCGTGTTTAAAGGCAGTAGTGTTTAAAGGCAGGCGTGTTTAAAGGCAGTAGTGTTTAAAGGCAGACGTGTTTAAAGGCAGTAGTGTTTAAAGGCAGGCGTGTTTAAAGGCAGGCGTGTTTAAAGGCAGTAGTGTTTAAAGGCAGGTGTGTTTAAAGGCAGTAGTGTTTAAAGGCAGTAGTGTTTAAAGGCAGGCGTGTTTAAAGCCAGGCGTGTTTAAAGGCAGTAGTGTTTAAAGGCAGGCGTGTTTAAAGGCAGTAGTGTTTAAAGGCAGGCGTGTTTAAAGGCAGTAGTGTTTAAAGGCAGGTGTGTTTAAAGGCAGGTCTGTTTAAAGGCAGTAGTGTTTTAAGGCAGGCGTGTTTTAAGGCAGGCGTGTTTAAAGGCAGTATTGAAGAAATCCCATCTCAAATGCTTATATCACGGAAAATCCGGCAACCTCTGAGGCCTGAACTGCACGCGGTCGAGATAATAATCTAAAGTGCACAGAGAATCACATGAAGTACCTGCGTAACCCGAGTCTGAACACACCTAACGTGCCCTGTGTGTTCAGATGTACGCTCTTCAAAGGTCACGTCAGTGGTTAAGTGGGGAAAGTATGGGGAAATGCTGGTTCTAATTCTGTATTTGCTTCATTCTAGCGTTGGTACTCCGCTAATGATGATGATGGTCATGGCACTGACAGCAGGATTAACGTGAGAGTTTAAGCTTTGGAAGATTTGGGGTAGAGTACAGAGATGACGAGGTGAGAGATCTGGGTAAAGCAAACGACTAAAGCACTGCCGCATCGTCCAAATGAGGAAATACAAGCAAAGCGATATATCAAGTGGAGAACAATACGAGTAGTGCTACCATCCTCGATCTTTTAATTGAGTTCCTGAAAAGCAAAGTGTGCAGAGTCGAGGTGTTTTTTAGGGTAATGTGGGGTTGGAGTTTTAGGGATTAGTTCGGTGTTCATGGAAGAGGTGGGTCTTTAGATGTGTTTTGAAGATTCTGTGGTCCGGATTGAGGTTGGAAGTTCATTCCACCTCTGAGATGTTCGTGTGAAGGTTCTGGAAAGGGATCTTGAGCCACGCTGAGTAGGTACTACTAAGCCTCGGTCGTTAACTGATCGTAAATCATGTGAGGGAACGTAAGCCTTCAGGAGAGAGTTGAGGTAGGAGGCTGATGATCCAGACAAGGTCTTGTAGGTGAGCATCAATGCCTTGTATTTGATACGGGCGGCTACAGGAAGCCAGTGGAGGGAGATGAAGAGAGGTGGGACATGGGTTCTCTTGGGATGGTTGAAGACGAGGCGTGCTGCTGCATCATTCTGAATCATCTGAAGGGGTTTGATGGAGCTGGCTGGGAGACCCGAGAGTGCAGTAGTTCAGTTTAGATATGACAAGAGCCTGGACTAGTAGTTATGTAGCATGTTTACTGAGATACGGTCTTGATTTTCTTGCAGTTGTCGATATGTGGTCTGTAAAGGTCAAGCCGTCATCTCAAATCCCCCTTTAAGTAGAGATGAAACCCACCGGTTGTCAAACAGCATTGTGGGTAAATCAAGGAATCAATGTGAAGACAGAAGTTCCAGAATTTCACTGCGAAATAAACCTCACACGACATCGTAGCTCGTATGTTCCATGTGAAGACGAGTAGTTCAGGGTTGGAGTTCTCCTTGAAGATGACAGAGCAGGTTAGCGTGGTGAAATGGGATGATCTCACCACCACATCACACACGCAGGTTCTCCTTAATTAACATCAATGAGCGGTTTTGTGTTTTTGCTTCCTTCTTCTTCACGGCTTATATTTTTGTTTCGATTCTGATTTTTGTTTTGTGTGTGTGTGTGTGTGTGTGTGTGTGTGTGTGTGCGTGGGTTTTAACAAAACCGTCTTTTGTACAAAGCTCCTCTGGCGTTCTTATTGCACCCTCGAGTGATCAGACCCAGCTTGACGTCAGAGGAAAGGAATCACGCAGTCAGATCAGACAGAGAAAAAGAGCATTCATGAAAAGAATCTTCAGAAAACTATTCCACTAGACCCACTTCTCTCTCTCTCTTCTGTAGTCTATAATATATTCAAATCACGCACATATGCATCATATTTATTTCTCTTATCACTTGCCTTTCTTCATATATTTTAATTCAACATTTTCTTGTCATTTTTCCCCTTGTCCTTTTTTTCATTCCATTACCAACACAGTCCTTATTGTCGTCCAAAAATAAATAAATAAATAAATAAATAAATAAATATATAAATGCCATCGCAGTGTTGTGGTTCTTCCAGCGGGGTCACGTGGTTCAGGGTTTCCGCCAAGCTTTCGAAAGAAATCTTTGTTCTCCGCCAACTTCCTGTCGTGAAAGTGTTTCGAAATGATTTCTGATCGGTGCGATGAAAGATGGTCTGCCTTTTTTATTCTAATAAAAATCCAGTGCCTCGGCTCTGGTACAGACGATCTGATCCGATGTGTGATTTGCACTCGGAGAGATTTACGTAATTACTACTTCTACTTTCTGTAAATACACTCAGAACGTAAGATCATCTAACTTTCACTTCGCTGCAACTGACATCCTGCCAATAGCCGAGCGCAGGGTGGAGTACGGGTAAAAATAATTAGAACATGATGTACCTTGGAAAACGGCATCTCAGTGGGAGACGCTTCAAAATGCGCATATTTGGATTTATTTGCCTACTTATTTGGGATATTTCTCATAATTTATTGAAAACGACTAGTTTAGGTCAGCCTAAAAGTAAAGATTGCACAAGTTTCCCTTTACTCCAGTGACTGATGCATGTTTGGGGTTTAGTTTTGCCCTTGAGGTGAGCTATAAGGCTAATGTTGCTAACAAGCACGACAAGTTGATACAGTTTAGCATCACACATTTGACTTAAAGGAGTTGTTTGCCTCAGAAATACCCTCGTACATTTACATATAAAATGCAGAACAGGCCGATCTACATCTTCTTACGTATATTTAGAGCTTCAAACTTTAGGCCACACCTCCTAGGCCTATCTGAGTCTGAGGCTTGGATTGATACCATGCTATGTTTTTAGATCTCTGACACACTTTTGTCTATTAATGTACAGAACCGCGTGTCATAGAAATCTCTCGCGACATAAAAGCATAAATCATAAAATGTGAGAAAACTCTTACAAAGGTTTGTTTGGATGTGGGCGTGTCCACAACTATTAGTGCGTTTGCTGCGTCTGAATCAGAGCAGAATTCGCACCGGTTTGTTTTTGGCATTCGGTTCGGTTTCACACTGCAAGTAATTCGAATAAATGTTGAAGGTGAATTAAGAAGAAATGCATAATTCCTTCTTATAAAAATAAATTAAAAAAATAAATACACAAAAAAAAAATCACCCAAAACACCCAATAAATAATGTAAATAAGTAGTTTATGACATTTTCTGTATCACATCCAGTATATTTTTTCTCTTTTTGTTCATTTGATACACATTTTGAGAACACGGTGCATTTCTACAGCGCTACAGCTCTGTCCTTTGGCCCAGTTTGTGGATCGTGTCCCAGTTTAGCAGCTCTACTACATCTACACACAAACAAATAAATAAATAAATAAATAAATAAAAATACAACGCCTGCAATCCAAACACACAACACGTTTGATTCGCTTCGTTTAGGTGAGTCGATTCCGAGTCGAATCACTTTCTCACTGCAGTCAATTTTTGCGCAAAAGTTCGCTCGGAAGCGCGTTGGACCACTTTTGCGTCTACGCTCTCACACGACACGGTTGGTTCTGGTTACATTAGTCTTTTGTTTCTACTGCATAGGTAACACAGCATGAAGGACCTAACATCTCCAGTGTCCCTGGAGCTCAGGGTGTCATCATGGAGGTTCACGTGTTCTCCCCGTGTCCATGTGGATTTCCTTCAGGTTCTCCAGGTTCCTCCCAAAAACATGCCACAAAGTGTGTGTGTGTGTGTGTGTGGTACCCTGGAGTCCCATCCAGACTGTATTCCTGCCTCACACACAACCCTGACCAGGATGAAGCTCTTACTGAAGATGAATAAATGAATGAACTTCACACAGTAAACATAATCCAGCTCAATGACTCCATTTGAAATAAGTGAGAAATTGTGTCCATTTTATATCGGGTGCACAGAGCCTCTGGGAGATAATGGACTCCTGGGCTACATCCAAAACCACACACACACACACACACACACACACACACACTAAACACTACACCATTTCAATCCTCCTATTTGGCACTTTAAAGACTGGTTAACTGCTTAATGCGTATTTATTGCAGCTATGGCTTATTATTCATAAGATTACTGATGATCAGACATCCTGCATGGCGTGTGTGTGGAGGTGTGAGGGTGGGAGTCAGTGTGTACAGTAACCTACAATTACACACACTAATGTGTGTTGGCGTGTGTGAAACGTTGCCATAGTAACTAGCAGAAGCGAACCTCTGTCATTCTCCTTTGCGTGCTGTTTGCTCGTGCACTCGTCTCATTCTCCTCCCTCAGTTCTGTCAATCCTAAAGCAGAAACAGACACGGGGGGGGGGGATAAATAAATAAACGCTTCCATGCAGCCTGGCTCTCTGCCACCTTCTGGTTCAGGGACGAACATAAACTTATGATCTAGAATCAGCTTCAACTCGCCACGGTTGTGATATTAAGGAGGAGCGGTAGCTTCAAGAAGATTCTTCAATAGAATCAGCAGCTCTGTGTTTAACCCTTTCATTTGAGCAATACCGACATGCCAAAGTTCACTCACTCTTCATCCTGATCAGGTCACGCTGGATCAGGAGCCAATCCCGGGAACACCGGGCGTGAGGCGGGAATACGCCCTGGATGGCTGGATGGGACGCTAGGGCATGGCAAGTAAAATAAGTGACTGTGAACAGGATTGTGTAATGTTCAAATCTACAAACAAACTACCAGAGCACAGAAAAAAAAAATCAGCCATTTATTTTTGATAAAACATTTGTATTGAAAAATAAAATGTAAATGATTAAGTTTGTAGGAGGTATGAGTGGCAGCTCTCTTAGGACTTGATGTATGTGCTGTAGGGATGTATAATAATAATAATAATAATAAAATCATTTATATACAGCTTTTAGTTTTGAGTTAAAAAATTTGGACAAAGAATATTAGAAATGATGATGATGATGACCCCTGCGATGGACTGGAACCGTGTCCAGGGTGTACCCCGCGTTGTGCCCCATGCTCCCTGGGATTGGCTCCAGGTTCCCCGTGACCCTGAAGAAGAAGTAAGCGGTAGAAGATGGATGGATGGAGATGATGATGATGATGAATATTTATGAATAATGATCGGGGAAATTTTTCTAAATCATTGTATGAAGGATTCCTACAAATAAATAAGAGAAATAAATACTTTTTGACACAGGAGAGAGATAACACACACACACACACACACACACACACATTATAGATATAGATGTATATCCACTCACTGAATAAATGTAAATGATTTATGATTTATTCTGGGGGTTTTAGCAGAGATGATGTGAAGGTTATTGCTACATTATATAACTGAGTAAAGCACAGAGGTGAAATCCTCTCTCTCTCTCTCTCTCTCTCTCTGTGTCCCTCACTCTCTCTCTCTCTCTCTCTCTCTCTCTCTCTCTGTGTGTGTGTGTGTGTGTGTGTCCTTCTCTGTCTCTCTCTCTCTCTCTCTCTGTGTGTGTCCCTCTCTCTCTCTCTCTCTCTCTCTCTCTCTCTCTCTCTCTTGTGTGTCCCTCTCTCTGTCTCTCTCTCTCTCTCTCTCTCTCTCTGTGTGTGTGTGTGTGTGTCCCTTCTCTCTCTGTCTCTCTTCTCTCTCTCTCTCTCTCTCTCTCTCTCTCTGTGTGTGTGTGTGTCCCTCTCTGTCTCTCTCTCTCTCTCTCTCTCTCTCTCTCTCTGTGTGTGTGTGTGTGTCCCTCTCTGTCTCTCTCTCTCTCTCTCTCTATGTGTGTGTGTCTCTCTCACTCTGTCTCTCTCTCCCTCTGTGTGTCCCTCTCTCTGTCTCTCTCTCTGTCTCTGTCTTGGTCAGTGAGAGCTCTGTGACTCTCACACACGCTTCATAATCAGCTAACACAGTGAAAGGCCTTGAAATTTCTAACACACACACACACACACACACACACACACACACACACACACACACACACGTACACAGATCAGTGAAAGCACTTTAGCTTCAGCACAGAGACGTGGGTGGCTGATAGCAGCTCCGTCAATTACGCTGTTCATCACTTCTTACTCTCAGACACACACAGAGAGAAGCAGTACAGACTAGGACAGAGTTATACTACAACTACACACACACACACACACACACACTCAATCAATTAAGTACACTTACCTTCAACTGCCTTCAGCCATTTAGTCATTAGACTGTTATAGGAAAATAATCAGTAACGAAGTCACATTTAAACCCTAAAGTTGATCATTTTCCCAATAACAGCACACCTGAAGTGTTTTATTCCTCTTACACCACAGCAATCTACCAACCCTAACACCTGTTTGTTAAATCAAGATCAACACGTCAACATGTTTTATCCATTCACAGTTATATTAAATGTTATGGAACATCTTTGAAACAAGTTCCTGTTATCACTTACGTTATAGCAGCTATGAACTCCTGCACAGAGACCGGAGACTCTGTTAAATAAACATTGGTGGAAAAGAAACATCTCCCTGCACGTATCACGTTAATTTGGTCTGATGTGCACAATCTGTGTGTGAATGAACACAGGATACACACACCAGCCATCTCACATAACCCTTTCTTTAACCCTGGCCTTACACTGCAAAAAAATCACATCCTTGCAAGTCAAAATATCTTGAATATGCATGTCGTATTTCCTTTCATAGAAGTGCAATAAACCAAATCTAAGATTGTTAAACGTATTTATAAACATTTTCAGTCTCTCATTTCTAGCTTGAAATACATCTGCTCTATTTTCAGGTCATTAAATTTCTCACTCAGACTTCAATTATTTCTAGAAAGAAGCAAATTGATATAGAACAAGACCATTTAAGCTTGGGACTCTGTTTAGAAATGACTAGAAATAGTTTTAGCAAGCTTATATTTGGTTTCCTGTTATCTTATAATACCAAATGCTAGATACATTCAACTATATTCGAGATATTTTCACCTGCTGTCTTTGTTTTATTAGTATGTTATTTATTTATTCATTTATTTATTTATTTTTGCACTGTAGGATGATCAGTTGTTTTTGGACTATTCAATATTGTAGAAACATTTTTTTAAACAAAATTCAGTATATAGTCCTATTCAGTAAATATTCAGTATAAATTCAGTATATATAGTCATATCCAGTATATATTCAGTATATGGTCATATTCAGTATATATTCAGTATATGGTCATATTCAGTATAAATTCAGTATATAGTCATATTCAGTATACATTCAGTATATAGTCATATTCAGTATACATTCAGTATATGGTCATTTTCAGTATATATTCAGTATATGGTCATTTTCAGTATATATTCAGTATATGGTCATTTTCAGTATATATTCAGTATATGGTCATTTACAGTATATATTCAGTATATGGTCATTTTCAGTATATATTCAGTATATGGTCATTTACAGTATATATTCAGTATATGGTCATTTTCAGTATATATTCAGTATATGGTCATTTTCAGTATATATTCAGTATATGGTCATTTACAGTATATATTCAGTATATGGTCATTTTCAGTATATATTCAGTATATGGTCATTTACAGTATATATTCAGTATATGGTCATTTACAGTATATATTCAGTATATGGTCATTTACAGTATATATTCAGTATATGGTCATTTACAGTATATATTCAGTATATGGTCATTTTCAGTATATATTCAGTATATGGTCATTTTCAGTATATATTCAGTATATGGTCATTTTCAGTATATATTCAGTATATGGTCATTTACAGTATATATTCAGTATATGGTCATTTTCAGTATATATTCAGTATATGGTCATTTACAGTATATATTCAGTATATGGTCATTTTCAGTATATATTCAGTATATGGTCATTTTCAGTATATATTCAGTATATGGTCATTTACAGTATATATTCAGTATATGGTCATTTTCAGTATATATTCAGTATATGGTCATTTACAGTATATATTCAGTATATGGTCATTTACAGTATATATTCAGTATATGGTCATTTACAGTATATAGTCATTGGACTATTCAGTATTCAATATTGAAGAAACGTTTCTCTCTCATTTAAAAAAAATATATTTTTAGTGGTGAAATAAATCTGAAATTTGGCAAGGCCCTTAACCCTCTCTGCTCCAGGGGGCGCTGTATCATGGCTGACCCTGCGCTCTGACCCCAGCTTCCTAACATGCTGGGGTATGCAGTGAAAATAATTCCTCTGTGCTGTAATGAATATGTAACCAATAAAGACTCATTATCGTTATCAATACCAATATTTTAAAAATCAAAATGGAATTTTTGAACGTTTTCTTTTGAAATGCCCAAACCTTCCTAGTGAACAGAACTGGTGAAGAGAACCCCGACCTACACCGAGACACATGCAAGACAATTCAGCTATTACAAGGCAAGTGTCTAACATATGGTACTTTTAATTCAAACACTTCCTGACAGTGCTACATACCGACAAAGCTGCCTGTCAGTTGAAGGAGGTTACAATATGACTGAAAGAAAGTACCGTCGTAGCATTTGAGCTTCTGCCGTTGATGTATGTGCCTTTGCCGTTCCGTTACTGTACTGGAAGCCTCTCTATAATTTTCCGCGTGTGCTCGTTTAAACCCTTCCAGCAGTGTTTGTACATCAGGCAGCCGAGTGTGTCCAGCATGTGTTCTCAGCTTAATTACAGCTCGACTCGACGACCTCAGACGCTCGCTGTTAGCATGCGCCGAGCAGCTAAAAGCACACCCGCCGACGATCGGTCATCAGAATGTCGTTAAAAGGACATTAATGTCCCAACGTCTCACGCCGGAGGTTTTCACCTGACAAATCTGATAGATGTTCAGAGTAACGGCCCGCAGAGGACAGATTAGTCCAAATATATATATAACTTACAGTCTAATCAAGGCCGGTGTAAGCTTTGTCAAAAGTTGTTCTTCTGAGAATAGCCCAAAAGAGAAAAGTCAGGTGTATAATGCTGCATCCAGCTTAACTCGGAAGTGGGAAGTTGGAGACTATGTTCATGCTATAAAACGGGAAAGAACACCAGAATGCTAACATTACTCAATTAGTAGCTTTAATTGTCTTCCAGAAAGTATGCTAGAATTACTCAGTAACAAGCATTAGCTGTTACATGCTAACTTTACACACCAGACCTGACAGAACTCAGCTCTTTTTTTTTTGCTCATCCAGTTTTCTTGTGGAATCTCCTCTCACAGGACCATATGGTCGGAAAAAATGCCTGCTAGGTACGGATCAGCTAACAAACAGACCACACACACACACACACGCACAGAGAAGCTAACTCATGGCATGACTAGCGAGCATAAGATGTTATCCTAAGCGCTGTAGATAAAACACCGGGAATAGGAGATTTTGAAGGAGGACAGGTCAGTGAGGTGAAGATTCCTCCTCCTGGCTGGGAGCAGACAAGCTGAGCCATCTGTCCAGATAACACTCTATACGTACTTCTCTCTCTCTCTCTCTCTCTCTCTCCACACACACACACACACTTCACACGCTCTCATAGCCTACCTGCCAAATCACAGCCTTGTTCTCATACATTATAGTTTCTATAGTAACAACTAAAACAGGGACCTGTAGGGCTGACGCACCACTACGCCTAATACTAAACACGTTCGAAAATGTGTATAAGCGTTCATATGCAGGCATTTTATGTAAGGAGTTTCAATTTATATCACCAAAGGAGTCTCCAGTGTCAAGTTCAGTCTTTTTGTCTTATTAACTTTATACATTGCTGGGGTATAGGAGGAATAAAACGCTTCGGGACACGCTGATATGGGGAAATATTCACCATCATCACATCACTCCGCCGTTGATTATTTTCCTAGAACTGCACAACCTCGGTGGTTTTATTCCTTACATACAGTATCGTACTTTTGTCTACTTTGGTCCTCTGTATCATCCCGAGTACTGGTATACTGGATAAAATGAACCTGAACCCCTTCGTGTATGTATGTATGTATGTATATATATATATATACTTGAATAGATAAATTATTATAGAAAATATATAAAGATTTTATTACGCAAAGATGCCATGCAAATTCTAATGAATTATGACTTTTTAATACGACATTTAACATATATATGTATTATTATATTGAAAAACAACTGAAATTAACAGGTGTACAGAAATGGGGTTTAAAAGGGGTTTCACAAAAATGAAAGAAAGAAAGAAAATTAAAAACCACTGCTGAAAAATACATGCGATGACCCGGCCAAGGAAGTGGCATTGTATAAAACCATGCAGATACGGGTCAAGAGCTTCAGTTAATGTTCACTTCATTTGACCGTGGTATGACGGTCGGAGCCAGACAGGCTGGAGTGAGGATTGTAAATCAATCAATAAATAACAAATGATAACCTCCTTAGTTTTTTTTTTATATACATACAGTGTCTAGAGTTGGCGCGAAAAACTAAAAACATCCACTGAGTGGCAGATCTTGTGGGCGGAAACGTCTTGTTGATGAGAAAGGTCAAAGAGCAGACTGACAGGCACGTCTACGGTAACTCAGATAAGCAGTCATTACACCCGTGGTGAGCAGAAAAGCATCTCAGGACGAACAACACGTGAAGCCAAGAACAGGAGTCTGAGGCTACAGTGGGACAGTTGAAGATCGGAACAAAACATCACCTGACTGTGTTTAACGGTCCGGTTTCGGTGAGCCTGCGCATGCTCTGTCACATTTTTAAACGCTTAAGCAAGCGTTCCAGTCGTCACCTTGCCGTTTTTAATTAGATATAAATCCGCCCTGATGCTGTACTGCGAAGGTTCACAGTGTGAATGTACACGCTCATAAACCTTTCCGTACATTTACACACACTAAACCTTTTCGTCGAGTGAAACTCTCACACGTTCTCACTGAATAATCCCACACCGAGATATAAAACAACACCTTCTAATTTCAGCCCGAACGCACGTGTGAGGACTCGCAGGACTCGACAGGAAGAGACACGACACACACCGACCCGTGTCGACGTATACGAGGACAGAGCGGGGGTCGGAGGTCACGCTGCCTCGTCTGGAGGACTGCGAGAGGATGACTGAGACCCAGGCCATATGGTGGAGAAGCTACCTAAGCCCATTTGAAACGGTTCTCTTTCATTACGTTAGTCTTTCCATATGGACGTGTATTTTGGTTTAGTGATTAGAGCTGGCTTGAGTTCGTGAGCGTGGACTTTCACCTCGGCAAAAACACGTGTACGAAACACAAGCTTTCGGTAATTTTGGATGATTTTCAGCTAATGTGGAATTACTTTTAGGTTGCTGTTGCTGTTGTTTTTCTGTAAATACATACATTTTAGTCATTTTCTAATCTAGTTGATGCAAAAACAACAACGTTTTAGTCACTAAAACTGGTCGCTTGCTTTGTTTTTTGGTTTTTCATTTAAAATGTATCCCAATATGGCGCACGGTGGATTAGTGGTTAGCATGTTCGGCCCACACCTCCAGGTTCTGGGGTTCGATTCCCACCATGGCTGTGTGTGTGTGGAGTTTGCATGTTCCCCCCCTGCTGCGGGGGGGTACTCCGGTTTCCTCGCCCA
>CM022777.1:6027108-6039608 GCA_012411365.1 Ameiurus melas
GTGTTGCACAAGAGACGTTACACAAACACGTCCGGGGAGTAGAAGAGAGAAGTTTCATCTCTCGGGGCATTGTGTTTGATCTCTGTCCTACTTCCATGGCAGTGGCTGAAGAAGGAACTGGAAGGGTCATGCAACAAACACACACACACACACACACACACACACACACACACACACACACACACACACACACAACATCACACAAACTTCCTGTATATGTGAGAAAAGGCTTTAAAGTGTTATGTTTTATATATATGTGTGTGTGTGTGTGTGTGTGTGTGTGTGTGTGTGTGTGTGTGTGTGAGAGAGAGAAAGAGAGAGAGTGAGAAGTACAGATAAGATATTTTTACACATTTCTCTACACTCAGAAAAAGAAGAAGAAAAAAAACTTTTAACTTTATTATACTCGAATCTGATTGGTCAGAAGGTTGTGACTAATTCCCCACGACACCAGCTTCAGGTTCATTTTAACGCGCTCGCTCTAATACGCGATTGTTGCCATAGTAACAACTTCCTTGCACATAAACTGGTTAAAAGGGGCGGCAGTCTTCTATCAGGAGGTGTTGAACATTTTTGGAAGGAGTCTCCAGTGTCAGCACTATAGCTGTTTTTCCGCCGCAGGAAATGTAACTACTTTATAAATGGATCAAATGTAACGCGTCGTCCTTTGATAAAGAGATCGTCAGTGGCGGTAAAGTGGTGCGGTGTAAGAGGAATAAAACACTTCAGGACGTGCAGTTGTGGGAAAATTGACGACTTTGGGTGCCAAAAATAACTCTTATGCACTTAAGCAGACTGGGACATCTGACCAATCAGAGCAGAGTATGCTCTCTGAAAGGAGGAGCTTAGAGTGAATCGTTTAGAACGGATCATTTAACGAGTCGTTTGGGACACTGGGGGAAAAGGTGACGCTGCAGTTTAAATTACGAGCACGTTGAAGTGTTTTTAGACCTCGGATGCGTGTAAACCTATCGTACGAGCCCGTTAAAACTAAATGAGGCACGTTCCAAAACCATAATAGGTGTGCTTTAAGAACAGCTTTTGTAAAACTTTCCCCTCACGTCTCTCTCATAGTCAGCTCTTTATTGTTCCATTCTAACGGTTATAGTTTCACGTAAAAATTGGCATTTTTATAGTCACATATTTTCAACGTTGATTGACAGCGAGATCTGCCCTTAAGCGGTTTGAGGTAAACGGGTTTTCTGGTGTTTTTGTGGGGATTTGTTTCGCAGTGCAGGGAGAGATGTGAGAATTTCTTATGCGTGGCGAATCTCACACAGGCTTCAGAATAGAGATCGAGTCGAGAAACACTCCTCGTCGCCGCGGCGTCACGCGTGAGGCCGCCTCATCAGCGACCTTGTGACCCGAAAAGCACAGAAACGAGAAGGTTGAAAAGATCACTCGGCTCCCATTTTCGCTCTGGACAGAACTGAAAGCTCTCTATACATATACAGAGAGCACAGCAAAACCACAACGCAGACGAACACGAGTTCACACACATCGCGGTGGACTGTTTCCGTTTCAGGACGGTTCTCTAGTCAAGGTTCATGCTGTCAAATGATGAATTCAGAGAAATAGGGCAGAAATAGTCCAAGTGTCACTACTGAATAAAAAAAAAATGTAAACAGGATAATTGAAACCTTTTGTAAGCAATAGGTCAGTAAGAATGATCACGGAGTAGCAGTAAATCAGACCGTGAGCTAATCTTAAAGGAGTTCTTCACTTCTCAAAATGTCCACCTTAACAAAATGTAGTAGCCGAAACGTTCCGGGTCTGACGTTACTGGCTACTTTAGTCTTGCACCGGAGCGTCGAAGCTAATGTCGCTAACACCTTCAAGTCTACGTCAGTGTTTTACTCCTTACATATATGACTTCCTGAGACAATTCCACTTTCAAACTTCAAACGGGAGGCGGTGCTTAGGTGGAAGAATGATCTCCATTCGAATAAATGATGATGTTGGGGGTGTGAGTCACATTTCTGCACTAAATCTTAGCCATGCATTGCTATTTCTTTCTCGGGATCGTGATAGTCATTTTCTCACGATTTCGACTTTTTCACTGTACTCGACCTAACAACGTTACTTTTATTGTTCTGGAGGCAGTAAAAGCTTAGCGCAATCCCACAGCATCATAGATAATAGACAAATTAGTTTTTACTTTGATCAGGGACTCACTCCAGCTCTGTGTTAATCATCAGATTCTTCTCTGTACATTTTTTCCAGCTCAGCTAGTAGTAGAGTTTTGTTCTATGGAAGCTGAGGTAATTTATGCAGTCAATGTGTGACACGATGAGAAAAAGTCGGATTTATCATTAAACCTACCTCGGGTGATGTCACTGTTTGTAGGACGACCAGACCGATAAAATATGAACTATTCTAGCTAGGCTAGTTTGGTGTCGCTAGTCAAGGGGAGGCACAGTTAAGCGATCACTGTATGGGTTTAGCTGCTACAGTGCCATGCAAAGTACATTATCTTTCATGAATCTCTCCTCATATCATGTTCGCGTAAACTGGAACTGAAAAATAATCAAATAAAGAAACATAATATATATAACCATATAACCATTTTTCCCCTCACACGGACTGTGAGCTAGCGTTTGGCAGAATTGAGAGACTGTCAGCCAATAAGACACGAGTATTTCCACGTATTGTCCTGTAAACCCGTCTGATCGGTCTCGCCTCCGAGGATGTAAAAGTACAACACCGTTGTCTTCTTTTACTGACGTCCAGTTACGTAGCGACACACTGCTCCAAGTGGAGAATTATTCAGGGCTAAAGAAAAAAAAATCTTTGGGGTTACAGCCCCAAACACTCAGGCCGGGTTACACCGCTGGAGAAGACGCCAACATGCACGCGACACCAGTCGTTAGAAAACGACTTTTTCTTATATTGAGATCACGAGAAAATGAAGTCGTGATCACGGAAAATCAAGAAAAAAAATAAGAACACATGGCCGCACATTATTACGTCTGTAAAATCTAGCTATACATGTACAAAACTCTCGACACAGAGGACAGTAATGTGCTGTTTAGACAAAGAAACCAAAGTTTTTACGATTTATTGACTAAATGCAACATCGAACATCACTGCGATCCTCAATGAGATAAAGCGCTTACTGAAGATCATCATCATGAACGATCCTGAAATCTGTCTTTTAAATCTCTCTTTCCCACGCAGCTGTTTTGCCGTCTCTTATTCGCGTACACAGACCAAAGAACTATGTGAAGTGTGAATGAAAACCTATCGACTGAGTTTGCTGGTTACTGTCAAAAACTTCTAATAGTCTCAAACATTTGGGGTTAAGAGGAAAAATTGTGAGATAATAGACGTATATACATATACTAATATATATATATATATATATATATATATATATATATATATATATATATATAATACATACACACACATACGAATATATACATATATACACACACACACACACACATACATACATATATATATATATATATATATATAGCTATACACACACATATATATATATATATTATCTAGATCTATATATCTCTGACTATATTTCTATGTATTTTTATTTATTTTCTGCTGAATCACGTTTAAATCATTAAGACACGATAAGATCGCAGCACTGCTATTTAATATGTGTGTTGTTTAAAAGCGCCGGTGTCGATTTCACAGCCACAATCAGGCGTCGGTAACCTGATCAAACATGTTACAAAGTTCCCAGTCTGCAGGTTTAAAAAAACAAAGCCTTCATAAATTCTCTCACACAGGGACGAGGGATTTTCTCAGAGCTCCTCAGGCATGTTAAGAGTCAGTCTTTATAGGCAATAAAAGAGCTGACGTAAACATAATCACTGTAAAAACAATAAAAAAAAAAAAATGGCAGAATAAACGCAACGGTGTGTTTGGGGCTCTGAGAAAGGAGGCATGTTCAGACATGTCGGTTATAATCTCTCTCTTTACCAGGGGTCACATGGTCTCCATGCCCCCAGAGAACAGCGCTGCTTCGTGCAAGGCATTCTGGGAATCTTTCTGTTCCTAAAAAGAAGCGTTTTCCCTTATTTGCAAATCGAGATCGGAGTTTGGGTTCTCCATACGTGCCTTCGTGCAGGGTGATTAATAGATTCAGCACAACGTCGTGCCGTGCAGCGCCGCGTCGCCGTGTCTTCCGTTTTCCTGGTAAACTCGCCTATTGTGCCAACATTTAAAACAGTACATGTTAGCTGTAATGAGTCATCACGTTCTTCGAATTTTATCTGATCGCGCACCGTGCCCATACAGGTCACTTTCTGAGAACTTACAGAAGGACATACTTTAACAAGTTGGATGTGCTTCTGAGTGAAGAAAGAGGACATGAGTGCGACCCAGATACACATATTTCAACACACACAAACACACACACACACACACACACACACACACACATGGATGGATGTTTGTCTTAATGCAGCGAATTAATGCTACGCTACACCTTCATCTAATACTAACCTGAACCAAAAGGACACATTTTGGATCTTTCTTTGTTGAATTAATTAAAGCCAGTCTTTGTTAGGTTCCGTGTGGGAACTGAAAACAAAAGACACATACACACACACAAACACACACACAAAATGCAGTTCAGGCAAAAATGTAACCGCTCACTCGGCAAGGCATGTTTGCTGTCTTAAGTTTGCATGAAAGCCATAAGTTCATGTTATTAGCTTCCAGATTAGCACATACCGACATCACATCAATCATCACACGCACACCTCGGTCTCTTAGACTTGCTGATGAGGTTTCTGTAGGACACACTCCTCAGCTCTCTGCACCGCCGTCCTACTCGCACTCAGGTGACCCGTAAAGTTTCAACGTTAACGTTAAACGCATGTTAGAAGTGATCCAGGAGGAAATATTGTTCCAACACAAACTTGGATTTGGAATTGCAGTCATTAGGGATCATCGGACATGTCCGGACAGGATGTGACATCACGTTACAATCGGACATGACAAAGAAAACGGAAGCAGGTTCAACAGGTGCGTCAGGATGGAACTCGAGATGATCAAAGATTTCACGTGTTTCACCGCGTATTAAATAACGGAGCGTGATTTAGGTTTATACCTGCATCCGTGACTCATCTCTGTAATCCTGACATGACTCGAATACACACTGAAATCCGGCTCTTTTGTTGCAACCGTTCACGTAGAGCAGAGCTTCTCAACCTGCTGTAACTAAAGCCCCTTCAAGCCTCCCATATCACGAGGCACGCCCCGCCCCGCCCCCTCCCCTTTTGGAGGAGACCAGGTATAATGATTATCTATTCTATATAAAATCCATGTATAATCTAATCTATCATCTGTTTTTGATAGATAGATAGTACTTTGTACTTTTTAAATTACTTTTCATAACTTTTATGACTTGTATAAAACTATATAACGGACAGGTATGGAACAGGAATGATATAAAATATAAATATAAAAATAAATATAAAATGTTTCTGAACACTAGAACTACGTTGAACAAGAGAACTAGGCTGTAACAACGTGGACTATTTTACATGTAAAACATGCTGCATTCCATTCGTCTTGCGTTCTACAAGCATTCGCATATGAATGATGGAAATTAGGACTACGGGTGCGTCTCATGACGTCGTTAAATCTGCGGCTCTCGCGGAACAGAGCAGACGCAGAGAGAGGTGAGAGTGCAGCCGGAAAGCAAGACCTTGCGCTCGCAGGAGACATTTGGAAAGTTTCTAAGGTTTGTCCAAAAAGTTTAAAAAAAAGTCGCTAAAGGGGTCTGAAAAGTCTCTAAGTTGGCAACACTGGTCTGTACTGACCGCTAGATAAAAGGCAGGCTAAGCTCCGCCTCTCCACAGCAAAAACAAAATGCAGAGGGAGAGGGAATGCGGGGTTTTTCATTTAAGCACATTCTAATTGAAAAGCAATAAAATACACCGAGTACCCTGTCTCTGTTTTTGTTTTTCTTGAAAACAAGTTCCGCCCCCTCTTCCCATCTCTCCGCCCCCTGCTTGAGAACCACTGATGTAGAGGTATAACCGAGCAGCAGGATGTTTGCGACACGAGAGAGTGATGATTTAAGCTAGATATGCTACATTACTGCAAATCTTCACACCGATCACGCCTTGTCCGACTCAGACGGAACGGATGTCGTGTCCGTAAATTTTGGCTCTATTGTTTCTTTCAAGTACAAAAAGACCCCTCGCTCCTAGACCGACGATTTCCCACTTGTACAATGCAGACACGAGAGACAGACAGGTGGAAGGAGTGTCAGGTAGGAAATTGCGGCTTTCTGCACATAATTTGCCATTTCAGAGAAACCTGGCAGAGCGAAAGCAAAACCGGCAGCACGAGTGAAAGCAACACCGCCCACCGCACCGAAAGCCAAGCCATCAACGAACCGTTTTACACCGTCTAATTCCTGTTTACCACACCAAGGTTACCCGGAACTAGGGCTCGTGCTGAGCTACTGCTGACAACTCGAATCACATCCGATCCTTCTGATTTCTAATCTCTCTCACACAAACACACCCACGCACATTTCGATTTTCAAGTCTGAATGTCTCTAATCACTCACACATCCTTAAGCATAACAGCTTGCGGTGCGAACGTCAACTAGCTCATTCTAAACAAAGAACAGGAAGAGAAACTGATTATTACAAAAGATTATATATAACATCATCACACCTGTAGCACAAACCAGGGGCTTCCACGAACATGTTCAGGACAAATAAATAAAACAGCACTTTCACAAAAAGATTCATTAGCACACACTATATTTAAGGCTGGTTTCCCAGACGCAAGATTGATTTGACTTTTCAATCTAGGACTACTACGTTTTTTTGTGTGTGTTTTCAAGGCAAACACTGTAGGCAGTTTTATGTGGTAAATATAGCTCTTTTATGTGGTAAATATAACCCTTTGAAACGTTATTCTGTTTAAATGAATCAGTTTCCGCTTCACTTAACCAGATTTACATTTTGCTGACCTGTGGAAATCAGAATGGAAACATTTCTGACAGGAAGAATACCGTAATCAAACAGTAGCTTCTATAAACTTGAACGCCCAAGTGGAAAACAGTGCTGATGGCCAACTTAGAAACAGACTAGCCTAGCTCCTGACTGAAGCCATTTCGCTCGCTAGCGGGTGGCTCTTAAACTCTTTAATACACACGATTTTAAAGGCTGAGCGAGCGTGAGAATAAGACAAATCCATCGGTAATATCAACATTTACCTCAGATATGTTGGTAAGTCACAGAGAAAAACGACCCCATACGCCTAAATTTACACTGAAGTTGCACGTAGCATCGAGAGCAAACCGAACTAGCATATCGCGAAACACTGACAAACTTGTTATTTCAGAGCGATCAGAACATTTTAAAGCTTCTGAAAACAAGGCAAACACATGACCCTGTAGGCCTAGATCGGCTGATTTATGTGCTTATTAGCGGAAATATAAAAATGTGAAGATAGTATTCAGTATAGTTCTGCTATGATTGTGTCACATTTAAATGTAGGCAACGGAAGAATTTATTTATTTATTTATTTAAATCAATGAACATATTACAATTGGGAAATATAAAGGTCGTTATTCATGAGACAGCAGGATCTTTTCAGGACGCTACAGCTTTACCCAAAGCAATTTTATCCCGAAAAGTCAATGTGATGGATAGTCGTTATTCTTAGCAAACTTTCTATTCTTTATCTTATTTAGTTTGTGCTTTCTGTCCATAAGGTCAATGGAAACTGGTCTTACAGTAACAAACATTTCCAGAAAAATCACTTCCCGGACTGAACGGCATTCAGGGTCGATCACAGAAATGTGACGAGTCATCACGTTCTTGAAGACCATTAGCAACACAACACCATGGACTAAATTCCAACGGAGGTAATGTAGAGAAATTGTGGCTTTTCTTTAAAACTGTAAACAATTTCCTGACTCGACTCACGATCGCAATCAGTTACATGTGAGATCATTATATTATGAGCACTGATAGCTCGTGACGAGAACGTTTGAACGAGCCAATTGTACACTGCCAAGAGAATAAACGCGACGCTTTCAGAGAAGGAAGAACGCTACACTGGGCTGAGATGTAGATCCTGAGGAACTTTGGTATCTGCACTGCTATTCCAAACAAAGCTTCGACTGGACTCCGATTCCCACCGTAGGAGACGGCCATGTTGTTTGTGTCAGGGCGGTGTCCGTCTCAGCTGTGTTTGGACAGGCCCCTCTGCCCGGGATGGAAACCTCGCATGTGGAGTGCGGTTCGGAGACAAGCCCAGACAGCAGAGCGGTAGCAATGAGAAAAATGACAGGAATCTTTAAAAGGGTTATTCCCAGCGCAGTTCCTCATGCCGTAGCCTGAGGCCTGAACCGCTTCTGCTGCAGTCTTGACAGATTCTCGACCGTGCACGCTGCGCTACGCTATGCTACGCTCGATGAAAACAAGCTCAGACTGTACAAAATGGACTGGAGGTACAACGGGAATGGAAATTCCTCATTACAATCGAAAGCTGATGGTTTCGTTCATCTCAAACAAGAAAAGTCTTATCTACAATAAAACCGCAACTCCTGTAGGCAAAAGCATAACTGATTTATGTTCTCTGGATGCTTTTTAACCATATTCATTTGACCCCAATGACCTCTTTGATTGTTTTAGGTGTAGATCTACGTTTAAAAGACTGGCAGAGAAGCGAAAATGCTAAACGGGGGATAAATAAATAAATACAACCAGGCTTAAGCAGTTCTTTATCTGAAAGCTCACATCGAGTCAACTTTTGAGTTAAATTGAATTTCTAACCAGTGAACCCAACACCATGAACGGGACTAAACAAAAATCAGAAATGCATGTAGGACTCTCTAAACACCTCAGGATTTGACTTCTATGTTCGTTTTAAAAATCGATATATCTTTATGCATTGGATCCACCTCACGGTCCTTTTTATTTCCTCATAGTGGCTTTCATCACGATTCGTCCCAGTATGGCTCGATCATTCTCATTCATTATATAAAACCCTGGGCTACGTGTGTATTTCTGGGAATATCAGAATAAATGTTCACTCTTCGAATACCAACACTCACGCGTGAAGCCCTAACGCACAGCACCGCAGCTGTAAATGTGTGAGGCAGTAGAAAAGAAAAAAAAAAACAACACCAACAAGATCATTACTATATGAAGGTGCTTTAATGCCTTTTAAAAAGTGCGTCGTCTCTCGCACACACATCCACCAAAAACCGGCGCTGAACTAGATCTGAGCTGACATGCGTCATCTCGAGCCATGTGGTTTGACTTCAGAGAGAAAAACAGCGCTTCAACATATACACCCAAACCCGAAAACCCTGGGAAGATGTAGACAAACAAAAACAGACACCACCCACGTGTTCACAGGTTGCGCTAGAACACGTCCTCTGACACGGCTAGCGCCTCGCAGAGAGCTAGCACTGCGCTACGGCTAAAAGCCGAAGCTCTCCGACGCTTTAAGTGATATTAGAGCGCGGTGCAGTAAGAACAAAGCTACACAAATCAATATGAACCACATGATCCAGATAGACGCAGCTCTGACACATGTTAAACGCCTGCTAATGGGAACTAGCGGGAACTCTGTGACGCGCGTCACTCTGCTGGGGGAAAAATAAAAAAAAATAAAAACACGCACTGCGATGCTGACGATAAATCTTCACTTTGCACCTCAAAATGAAGAACAATGGAGTCGGTCATGGGCGATAGGACACAAATCGGGATCACATGAGAATTTCTTGCTCACTCACTCCTCGCCCGCTCACTCACACATGATGGAGAGCCTCGGGCGGTTTGTTATCTCTCCACCATGAGAGGCACATGACACAGGCACCAACAGACCTGTGACAGCGCAGTCATCCGCAGCTCAGTGAAACTTCCTGTTTATGAAAGCGCGTTTAAAAAGAAGAAGAAATTAAATAAAGCTGTGCGCTGTATGAGGAAGTAAAACCATCACACGGTGACGGAGAAGAGAGAAAAAAAAAAAAAAAAAAAAGGAACATGACAGGAAGCCCTCCCTGATGAAACGGAGCTTTACAGGAAATAAAAAGTACCAGCTCACGAAACACGCTAGGCGTGTTGTCCACGATAACAACTTATACAAATCCAATACGTACTCGAGTGAAAATCTTCACATCGACAGCGAGGAAAAGAAACCAACACCACCTTTTCCGCCAAGAGCCAACGTTCACGATAATAATAATCATTTAAAACAAAACAACCCAGCATGCACTTCCTCAATCAGAGCGCCGGGTCACTGCCATGCTGCTTCTCCAATACGTACACCCTCAGAGGGCGAACGCAACGTATACAGGAGTGATTCACCGTCACGCCATCGCCTTAAGAGCGCGCAAACCTCAGAGTGCTTCACGTGTGAGCTGAAAGCACGTTACCTCTACATAATACCCATAACCACTCAGACTCCAGCATCTCTGAGGAGAAAGCATCTTCGCCTAGCCCGAGCTCCGAGACAGAGGAATGCGAAAAGCTCACACATATGTAATTATGACGTGACGACAACAAAGAAATAAAAACAGACATCGTAAAAAGAATGCTTCGGTCGTGAGGGTTCTGGCGGTCTGAGAACACGTAACGTGACGCGCACCACCTGACCAAAGACGTTTGATCAAAGTTCTGGAAGTGTCTGGGAAGCTATGACTCAATACAATTTTATTTAAATAGCAGTTTTAACAACGCAAAGGAAGCTTTACAGAAATCCGGATACAAAATGTTTAAATGTAACGAATGTATCCCTAATGAGCGTGACAAGGAAAAACTCCGCGAGACGACACGAGGAAGAAACCTGGAGAGAAAACAAACTCAAAAGGGTTTCCATCATCATCATCATCATCATCATCGGAGTGACCCTGGATAGTGCGATTAAAAATCATTTCTCTTCTATAACTGTACACTACGACACTACTGCAAACTCGGTCTGCTCGAATATTCCGAGGAGCTCGCAGGTTTTCCGAAGTGTCGCGGATTTTCCAGATCCCGGCCCGAGACGCATCGTGTGACGTAATCACGTCAGCCGAAGCCCTCTTCGATTCACGCGCGTCGAAAACGAGTACAGCTTAAAAAGGTCTCGTTTTCCAACAAACGTCGCTGCGAGAGAGCGCGCTAATCCAAGTAGTTTTCCACTAAAAAGGAATTTTAAACTTATCTTTAAATTTCAAGCATTTTTGGCCGCAACGATCCCAAAAACTCCTGTACGGACTGGCTACATGTGTAACTGATGGCATGAGGCTGGTCTAAAAGCCACCAGTAGAACGATGCCAAAACCAGCAGACAGTCACATATCCGGTGCGGAGCGTGAATGAAACTCGGGGTTTAAAAGAAGACCGGATGCCTTCTTTCGAGCTGTTCGTAGCTATGACCCAGCCACGAACGACCCGAATCTCCATCGAACGTGCTTTCTCTCAGCATTACTTTGCAGCTATTATATACCAGAGCTTGTTTCCGAGCGCGTGTTTTCTCGACGAACCCGGAACCACGCTGATTGATGACCGTTTGAAATCTCCTTGAACTGCGAGTCCCGCTCAGCGTAAATATACGCAGATACGTGTTCTCCAAAACCGTCCTCCGTCAGTTGGAATGCGACTCCTGCTCTTTCGGAGAGCATGCGAAGGTCACGTGACACGCCTGCACCTCCGCGACCCCAGGCCTGCGTGGCAGAGTGTCTTCCCGGGCACAGCGCTAGCGCTATGCTACGCTTCTCCGTGTTTACAATTGCATCTAAATGCATTAGACGGGCTCATTCCCCCCGGGAGAGCAGACCTGTCAATCAGAGCATGCGACTTATCGCACCTCACTTCTTTAAAGCAGCTAATAGACCGAGACGAACAGCGTTACTCAGGCGGCTTTCGTTTCTACGCAGCACTAACCACATTATAACCACCACCGTTACACATCAAGACCATCTGGATCGATCAGCCGAGTGGCGTATGCCTTTTAAAACCAGCTCTCACGTCAAGAGATGATCCGAGAACGTACAGGATAAAGGAGTGCAAATATAAAAATCAACCAACAGCAGAAAAGAGAGATCGAGAGAGAGATACGAGAGAGGGATTGGTTTTGTCATGCTAGATCAAACCTCCCGTTCTTAGTCGGATTTTGTCCTGCGTTATTTACCACGCCGTGCACGTGCACAAACAAACTCAGTCAGCTTTCGTTTCTACCCGGCACTAACCGCATGACAACAACAAACCCGGACCATTTCCTTCAGATGGGTGTCGTGTGTCTTTCGGGAAAGACGTCTCTCCTGTCAGATGATTCGTGAGCGTACACCGATAAAAGGAGCGCAAACACGGGGTATATTTTTTACAAATGCAGTTTGTATTAAAAGTCTTTTTTTTTTTTTCTTAAACATTCAGAACAGCCGTTAAAAAGCCGGTCCGCATTTCAAACGTACAATCGGATTAGAATTTCAAATGATACATCACATTTTTTGTTGTTGTTGTTGTTGTTGTTGTTGTTGTTAAAATAAAAAATATATTAAAAATAAAA
>CM022777.1:6044608-6092108 GCA_012411365.1 Ameiurus melas
AGCATTGGGAACATGGCGGGGTACACCCTGGACCAGCTGCCAATCCATCACAGGGCACAATCACATACACATGCACACACTCTTTGGAAACGCCAATCAGCCTACCGTGCATGTCTTTGGACTAGGGGAGGAAACCGGAGTACCCGGAGGAAACCCCCGCAGCACGGGGAGAACATGCAAACTCCACACACACAGGGCAGTGACGCGAATCGACCAGCTCTTTCATTTATTCTAACCTACAGATAATGTATCACGTGAAATCCACCTATAATCCTACACTATATCTACCTACATCCTATAAATAGAAATATATCATAGTCAGTAATCACAGAATAACATCGTACGACATTCTAAACGAAGACGTCTCAACTGAATCTTTCTGGCTTTCGGCTATTAACTGCACGTTTGCATTTCAGAATCATTCATTATTATTTCCGAACCATAACGCAGGAGATGGTACGATTAACATTTCGTGCTTAAACGAATAACGTGCTTAGCAACATGACTCACTGTGTGTAATAAATGTTCTAGTCTTTTTTCACCTAGGATTTCCCCTCAATAGCTGGATCACCTCATTATTCACCGCGAAACCAGGACTCATCAGGTGCGCTGAAGGCAAACAAGCTATAAATAGCTGACAACCTGTGGCTCAATGCTGAGTCACTTCCACTTCCTGTACATCGCGCACACACACACACAAGGAGATTACATTTAATTAATAGGCCCCGCCCTTCCTATGTAAATGAACCGGATATTATGACTAATATGTCTCTAGATCTGACTTCACCTTTGGACTTCTCGGCATTGGGTTCATCGGTTACTGCATGAGAGCAGGAACTTGTCTTCTGAGAGTAAAGTGCATCTAAGGCTTTTACACTGATCAGCAGAAATATGCGTGGCATGAGTTTCCAGAGTTTCGCCATACCCGAGTGGACACACCCAGCCCGAGGGCTCGGATCTCACATGCCTCGAGTGCAGTCTGTTGGATTTTTTGCACTCGTGTGATATTTATTTCTTCCAGATGTCCGCCTGATGTTCGTCTTCGCTTAGTGCAGCCGGTCAAAAAACGAAAGAGACACGGCTTAATACCGACTCCGAGTGAAACGCGAGATGTAAACCTTTTCCCTTGACATTAAGGTCCCTTAATCGTGCTTTATAAGAGTTCTCGAATCTGATTGGTCGCAGCTCATTCACTTCTCAGGGACTTGTACGGTAGAGGCTCGGCGTAATCGAAGACTGATAACAAATCGAATGTTACATATTTAACAAAGGAAAAACATATTGTTGATGCGGTGAGGTACAGGGATGTTTATTCAACATTTATGGAAGGAGTCTCTAGTGTTAGCGCTTTGTAATTGTAAGGTTTCTGATACGAGTGTCTTCAGGATTGAGGATTTCGAGCTCTCAGAAGCACAACAACAGCTGTGGAGCTTTATTTAGGACTCATCAACTTCGATAGAGAGATAAAAAGCAAATGTTGCTCTAACATAACAGGAACTAACTTGCTTCAAGGACATTCCACAACATTAAACGTAACTATAAATGGGTAATACAACGCGGCGTTCCTTAATAAATACCAATGTTTTGGATAAGAGATAAGTGTAAGAGATAGGAAAGGTTTGCGACATGTGACATGCTGTTAAAGGAAAAGAATCAACTTTGGGATGGTTCTATTTACTCCAATTCGCTTTGGGCATTGTGACGCATCCGGAGAATGAGAGTCAACCGATCCAATCAGCTCAACATCGACATAATCGAGTCAGCATCCCGACAGTCTTCACTCGGCCAAACCGCCGAGACGTGTCCTGTCGTCTCAGACACTATCGCTGCACATGCGGATTGAGCTCTTACAGTTGAAAAGACAATCCCATCCTGATTGGATTTCATGGCTTCACACCTTTTCGTTTTTCCATCTTTACAGTCTTTGTAGAGTGAGTCCGTACTGGTACATCGAATATACAACGGTTTAATGTTATTTAAATCGCATTAAGTGCTGTTTTGACTAAACGGTGGTGCAATCAGATTATGTAAACAACGCTGTCCCATATAAACATTCACTATCACTTTATTTCCTTTTACTGCAGTGCTGCTTTCTGGTAATTGAAGTTAATGAGTATTAAACCAGGATACTGCCATTATTGTACTACAGTGCTTTATCATATCTATGTTTATTACATATATACTGTGTGTATATATATATAGTATACATACCCCCTGGTTGCCCCCTTCCTCATTTCCTGTTACTTCATAGTCTTCACCCTTAAGTGTTTGGAAATTAAGCACAAGTTTAGAGCATAATCAAGGACTTGATGAGTAACACAAACAAAATGCAATTTGTAAATGAAGGTGTTTATTATTAAAGGTGAAAAAATATCCAAACCATCATGGCCCTGTGTGAAAAAGATGATTGCCCCCTAAACCTAATAACTGGTTGGGCCACCCTTAGCAGCAACAACTGCAACCAAGCGTTTCGCGATAACGTGCAATGAGGCTTTACAGCGTCCTGGAGGAATTTTGGCCCACTCATCTTTGCAGAATTGTCCTAATTCAGTTACATTAGAGGGTTTTCGAGCATGAAACGGCCTTTTTAAGGTCATACCACAACATCTCAATAGGATTCAGGTCAGGACTTTGGCTAGGCCACTCCAAAGTCTTCATTTTGTTTTTCTTCAGCCATTCGGTGGTGGACTTGCTGGTGTGTTTAGGATCATTGTCCTGCTGCAGAACCCAAGTTCGTTTCAGCTTGAGTACACGAACAGATGGTCGGGACATTCTCCTTCAGGATCTCTTGGTAGACAGCAGAATTCATAGTTCCTTTTATCACGGCAAGTCTTCCAGGTCCTGAAGCAGCAAAACAGCCCCAGACCATCACACTACCACCACCATATTTTACTGTTGGTATAATGTTCTTTTTATGAAATGCAGTGTTCCTTCACGCCAGATATACTTGGACACACACCTTCCAAAGAGTTCCACTTTTGTCTCATCGGTCCACAGAATGTTGTCCCAAAAGTCTTGGGGATCATCAAGATGTGTTGTGGAGAAATTGAGATGAGCTTTGATGTTCTTTTGCTCAGCAGTGGTTTTCTCCTTGGAACTCTGCCATGCAGGCCATTTTGCCCAGTCTTTTCCTGATGGTGGAGGCATGAACGCGACCTTAACTGAGGCAAGTGAGGCCTGCAGTTCTTTGGACGTTGTTGTGGGGTCTTTGGGACCTCTTGGATGAGTCGTCGCGCGCTCTTGGGGTAATGGTGTGTGGGGACTCCTGGGAAGGTTCACCACTCTTCCATGTCTTCGCCATTTGTGGATAATGGCTCTCACTGTGGTTCGCTGGATTCCCAAAGCTTTGGAAATGGCTTTATAACCCTTTCCAGACTGATAGATCTCAATTACTTTCTTTCTCAATTGTTCCTGAATTTCTTTGGGTCTCGGCATGATGTGTAGCTTTTAAGGATCTTCTGGTGGACCTTACTGTGTCAAGCAGCTCCTATTTAAGTGATGCCTTGATTGTGAACAGGTGTGGCAATAATCAGGCCTGGGTGTGGCTAGAGAAATTGAACTCAGGTGTAGATAACCACAGTTATAGTATGTTTTAACAAGGGGCAATCACTTTTTCACACAGGGCCATGATGGTTTGGTTTTTTCACCTTTAATAATAAACACCTTCATTTACAAATTGCATTTTGTGTTTACTTGTGTTGTGCTGACTATTGTTTAAATTGTTTGATGTTCGAAAACACTTAAGTGTGACAAACATGCAAAGGAACAGGAAATGAGGAAGGGGGCAAACACTTTTTCACACCACTGTATATATACATACACCCAACTAAGGGTGGGTTCCATAACCTGGAAAGAACTCAATAGACTTCACCAATAAGGATTAAATTAAGCACAGGTTTAGAGCTCATCTAGGATTTGTTGATCTGGGATTTATTTTCATTTATAGAGTTGTGTTGCACCACTTCATTTGAAACACAGATGAACAAATCCGCGATTAGAATTCTAACCTGCGATTAAAACCTCCATTTAACGATTCATTTTCTCCATCATGACTCGGACTCGCCGTCGACGACATTGCGGCAGTGCGTGCGGGTTTCATAACCGTAGGGATAGATGAATTCTCCAGCGGAACTAAACAGCGACGATGTACGGGATCGTGAACGTTCGACTCTGGAGTAAGAATAAAAATCCAACTGCCATTATTAACCGCTCATTCGCATTAACCGATACAGGCTGAGAAAATGAAAAAATTCAAATAAAAATGAAAAAAAAAAAAAAGACCTGAGTTTAAAGTGATGGAGCAACCAGATTATAGTTAATCCAGGTTTATTGTGACATGAAATCCAGGATTAACGGGATGGTTTAAATGTAAGCCTGCTGATTTTTTAAACAAGGTTGACAGTTTGGTGCAACAGAATTATTAGATAAACCTTGATTTAATCTAGATCTAAGCTTCATCCTTATTGGTGCAACCCACCCTTAGACATTTCTACGTAAAGTAGAGTACAGTAAGTACTAAAACAGGACACAGTGAGAGTGTAACGCTGACCGATACACAGTTCTAGTGTAGAAATGTCAGATATGACACGTAGTGCGAAAGAATAACAATATTTACATTAGATTTACATTTATGGCATTTGACAGACGCCCTTATCCAGAGCAACTTACATTTATCTCATTTATACAACCGAGCAGTTCAGGGTTAAGGGCCTTGCCCAAGGGCCCAACAGTGGTAGCTTGGCAGGGCTGAGATTTGAACCCATGACCTTCTGATCAGGTGTCTAACATCTTAATCACACCCCAGCGATATATATATATATAAAGATTCTTTGGAATTATTTGTTGTACGTACAGTAGGAGTCATGTCGGTGGGGGTTAAACCAGGTTTAGCTCACCCTCACCCGGTCTGTTACAATACCAGTGTTGTACGTTTTTGGTGGTGTTTATATTGTAAGAAGAATATGACTATACCCCAACCCTCCCCCAACACCATTCACACTAGCTTGACTATGCAGTAGACAGTAGACATTGTTGAATTAATGCATGCCGATACTCGTGTCACTGGATCCACAGTACACAGGAAAATAAGACAGTCAATTTGCATAACCAGTTTGGCACTCTGTGTGTGTGTGTGTGTGTGTGTGTGTGTGTGTGTGTACTGTATGTAAGAGCAAGCCTGTATGGCTGCAGTAAAGTAACTGCCTGTCAGAAATCAATGACTATCCAATTGGCGTCTCGTCCACGTCCCGGCTTTGATGCGTGTGAAAGGTGTTAACGGTCGTTACCCGTCTCTGAGGGGGTTAAACCCAAATGACATCTCACACGCTCGTCGAAAAACTAAACTGTTGCCGTTACCTGATTAATTAACGGCTCACTGTGGAGCTTTGTAGCTTCCCTGCATGATGGTTAATTACGCTCTCAAATCTCAGCACTGGCAGGAGGATTAGAAGGCTTGGGGGGGGGGGGACCCCTCCAAAAATATTTAATTATTCACCAGGTCTTTAATGTGAAACCAATTTTTGAAAGAAGAAAACAAGCCCTTAATCTTAATCCTGTGCATGAGTTCAGGATGCTGGTGGAGCTGTGTAATGAAAATAATACGGACATACGACCGGTCACATACGTCTTGTTTTATATGGTACTTTAAAATGGCTGCTCTAATGAGTAATGACAGTCTAATTCAGCAGTTTGAGACTCCAGGCGCTAGCATTAGCATTGAACCACATTTTACACACCACATTTAACTCTTCGGCTAAATGAGATGACCAGGGAGTGTTAGAAGAGCAAAAAAAAAAAACATCTGTAGAGATTCACTGTGGCCCTTCAGGAGCGTAACATCTCTGATCTGCTACAGTTGTGTGTATGACCGGGCCATGCTTGCTCTTCACTCAGCAGTGAAGGAGATTAGATTCAGTTTCAGAGAGTGAGGCAGTCTGGAGCTTGTGAGAAAGACCTTTAACCCCTGAACTGCTCGGCTCGGTGCTAAAACTGGGGTCTGACTAACTTTACATTGGTTTGGTGAAAAGGGCCAAGTGAGTGAATGTGCTTTTGGCATTACTGTTGCACCCCCTACTGGCGAAAGACAGAAATGCTGGGATGTGTTAAGTCTCAAGAAATGGTTTAAATAAAACAAATAAACAGACAGGGAGACAGACAGATAGATAGATAGATAGATAGATAGATAGATAGATAGATAGATAGATAGATAGATAGATAGATAGATAGATAGATGGATAGATAGATAGATAGATAGATAGATAGATAGATAGATAGATAGATAGATAGATAGATAGATAGATAGATAGATAGATAGATAGATAGATAGATAAAGTGTTTATTGTGAACATTAGAATGGGTCTCTGTCATGACAAGGCTTCATCAGTAGAGGGCGCTGCTGTTCACCAAAACTCCGTTTTGCGGTCTGCTGAGTGAAGCAGTGATGAATGAAAAGCCGTGAGTTGACACTGAAGGATCAAGGTCCCCCCAGCTGCCCACAACACACACACACACACACACACACACACAAACACACACACACACAGTTTGGCAGGAGGTATAAAAATCCATTTTAATTCCATTAAGAGGATGAGGACATGAATTATATAGGAGACAGACAGACAGCAAGATAGATAGATAGATAGATAGATAGATAGATAGATAGATAGATAGATAGATAGATAGATAGATAGATAGATAGATAGATAGATAGATAGATAGATGGCCTGTGTTGTGTTGCTTGTGACTGTAAATGTCAAATAACAGAAACAGTTCACTGCCTAAGTTCATGTATCAACTTACACACAGTGTGTGTGTGTGTGTGTGTGTGTGTGTGTGTGTGTGTGTGTGTGTGTGTGTGTGTGTGTGTGAGAGAGAGAGAGAGAGTGTTCTCCTTCTACTTAGAAATGTCATGGCCCTTTTCCTCTTTTCTGCTCCTTAACTTTGTGTTTTGTTTAGTTTAAAACTTCCTGCTCTTCTGGCTGACCTTCTTAAAGAACATCTGTGGTCGAGAATGAAAGAGAGAAAGAGAGAGAGAGAGAGAGAGAGAGAGTGGGGGGGGGGGATAGTGATAGAGGGAGTGAGGGAGAGGAGGTGGAAACAAATAGAAGGAGAAGGAAACACCCATTGCCACCGGCTAATACAGCTCATTAATCACACAGAGGCTAAGAGATAAGGCTTCTCTCTCTCTCTGTCCATCTGTCTCTCTCTCTCTGTCCCTCTGTCTCTCTCTCTGTCCCTCTGTCTCTTACTCTCTATCCCTCTATCTCTCACACTCTGTCCATCTGTCTCTCTCTCTCCCTCCCTCGCTGTCTTTCCATCCCTCCATCTGTCCCTCCATCTCTCCATCCTTCTCTCTCTGTCCCTCCGTCTGTCTCCCTTTGCCCCCCCCCCCATCTCTCTCTCTCTCTCCACTGACTGTCTCCTGCCCCCTCAGCAGTCTGTCCTCTTGGATAATTTATCACTCTCATTAAAGGCATCTGGAACCGGAGCCGTGCTGATCGGTACCACAACACTGTCCAAACTCTCCATCTGAGCTCACAGATTAAACTGATTAAACAGACAGATTTTTGCCCATTCACCTTGGAAAGGGGGGTGTCAATAATTTCGGAGATGGACATACGTTATTACTTAGTAAAACACTGTACATTAAGTTGATTTACCTCCAGGATGAAGATGTGCACAATATATAATATCATATCATATCATATAAAGTAATATAGATGAATGCAGGACTAAATATCGATCGCAGAGTTTCCCGCTGCATTTGCTGACTTGTCTGCTTTCTGTATGCTTCTGACACACACTTCCCTGCTCCATCTGTAGGTGTAATGCATGATATCCTGCGCTGCAGTCTCCGGGGTTTGACCCGCACAGACGACAAACAACAAGCAGCAAGATCTCATCATCAGTTACTTATCTATGCACTGTATGCATTTACCCATTTATGCTTTATGGAGCATCCACGCCTCCCATTTTGTGAATATCAGGATATCAGTCCTGCAAATCTAATACTGTCTCCGAGATAGCGATGGTATTTTAATATGGAGAAGTTTATCGAGAAGTTGTTTTGAGTCATCCATTCTTCAGTGGCGTGATTTATCTAAGCGCAAACACTTGCTCTAACTCAGTGTCACGTGATTAACGTAATGGAGGTTAGGACCGATGCGAGCGCAGATGAGAGCTTTTAATAAAGAGAGGCAGACTGACGAATCCAAATCATTAGACAATAGCGTGTTCAAAAACAGGCAGTGGGTCAGGCGATCTGTAAACAGGCATAAATGAGGCGAGGCGAGGCGAGGCGAGAATCGAATAGGAGAAACAAGGAACAAGATCAGGTACGGTGATAACACTCGATACTTCGCAAAGAGTTGAATGCCTCGAAAGTCCTTTTAAACTGCGGTGTGATTGGCCGCAGGTGTGCGTGATTAGAATGAATGAGTTAGACTGCGCTGGACTCGGATGTAAAGGCATAGTTAGTGAATTATATATAATTAGGAAGTAAATATGACATGGTGGCTCAACGGTTAAGCCTCTGGGTTACTGGTTGGGGGTTCGAGTTCCAGCATCTCCAAGCTGCCACTGCTGTGCCCTTGAGCACGTTTTTTAACCCTCTCTGCTTTATCATGGCTGACCCTGTGCTCTGACCCCGGATTCCTAACATTTCAAAGTGCTGTGATGTGTATGTGACAAATAAAGGCTTCTTCTTCATTACATCATTGTGGACAGCGGCACACTCTAACATACTGGTGTCATAGCAGTAATTACATCCTATTTCTGAAGATTTTGATCCCCATTTGTCTGGTGCACCACCAACCATTTAGGTAGCGTCTCTCAAACATTATACAGTAACCACGAAGACGTCCCAATCTGTCAATTTGGCTGGCAGTGAGTTTGATCACTCGTTCAGAATCACTATAGTGTCCAAAATGGTCATTTGGAAATCGTGTAGCACTGACAAACATAAGGCTAGGTAGGTACAATACTTTATTGGGGAAATTCCATTAGAGTACACAGTCCAATAAACTCCACACAGTCACTCGAAGAGCTCTGTGGTAAAAGACAGGAGAGACAAACCCTCTTTTTAAGTCTCAAGTCTCAAGGTTTAAGCCTCTGAATGGTTTATTGTATATTTTCAGAAATACCCTTAAAATATACTTCATACGGGAAAGACGCGATTGAAGAAAAACTACTTCAGAGACCTGACCTTGCAGTGACCTTGACCCTGTTTACTTGGATCGATTCCAAAATGTTATCAATTCATCTGTTGGTTACAGTGATACTGTCATTCCATATACAGGAAATCTGACAAATATTCAGCCCCTCATTCTTGAGATATCAGACTAACGAGAACCTTGGACGGACACATGGATGGACGGACAAAACGAAAACATTATCCCTCACTTGGATTTTAGACCTCTGAGCGGATATTTCATCGCACTTCATTAAATCCATCCATTTTCTATAACGCTTTTCCTTCAGGGTCACGAGGAACCTGAAGCCTATCACAAGGAGCATTGGGCACAAGGCGGTACACCCTGGACGGGGTGCCAATCCATCACAGGTCATACACTACGGACACTTCAGACACGCCAATCAGCCTACCATGCACGTCCTTGGACTGGGGGAGGAAACCGGAATACCCGGAGGAAACCCCCGCAGCACGGGGAGAACATTCAAACTCCGCCCACACAGGGAATCGAACCGCTGACCCTGGAGGTGTGACGCAAACGTGTTAACCACTAATCCACCGTGCGCCCCATTTCATCAAATATTAACCAAAAATCAAAGATCCCTCCTTTAACCTCTAAAACTCAGAGGAACTGTGAATGTTTGTACTTTTATATCATGTAATATTGTATTTCACATACATTCTGGGTAATAAGGCTGAGAGTCTGGCAATGTAGGAGTCTAAACTTTAAACTTTTTATTGCTTTAAACTCTTCTCGATCTTATTTAAGGGCTTCTCTTGCTGTTGAGCCAAGCCCGAGCTTGCCAGCGACACTAATTACTGAATTAATCGAATATTTTTGGACCGAAATTCTGTCTGAGTTGAAGTAATGGAGTGTGTTAGCTGTGCTCGAGGTTACAGGCTGCAGGAACGTCTCCGTTTAGAGAACGGCAGCAGTGGTAAATTGATACAGAAACCCCTCGGTGCTTCTGAGAATAACCCTGGCTGTGTTTCGATCTCCTGCTGCCTTTATGGTGAAGGGCCAAGACACGATAACACGGTGGTCGAGCAACATACAAAGCAGGTGCGTGTCCATCTGCAGAACGGTGACGGATCACAAAAAGTATGAACCATAATCATCCCATAATCATGGAATCTCAGAGTGGCAGTTTGTAAAAATCCGTTCACATTTCTCCTTTCTCTCTGCAGCCATTCCTCTTTTTTCTTCCACATTTGTGCAATTCGGTACAATCAAACACACACTCAAACACCTGACAGCCACCCAAGTCAATTCCAACGCGAAATGCCGTTTTCATCACAAGGCTGTGCTTGTCTCTCCTCTCGGTTCCTCTTTCCTCCTTCATTTATTTCCTCCCATCTGTTTACGTTCCTGTCATAACGGCTGGAGTGAGATGTGTGTGTAGTGAGACTGAGTTTAAAAAAAAAAACTCTTCAAAAATGACTCCAAATATATCGAGAGAGCGGCATGATGCAGAGTCAGCTCCAACCCTGCACTCCTAATGCAGGCTCCATTCACGCCGAGCGACCTGAAGCTCCACGTAAAATAATAACATGTGAAGAACATTTGAAGATGAAGGCTGACTTATTATATAGCCTGAAGCCTATCCCAGGAGGCATCGGGCACAAGGCGGGTACACCCTGGACCGGGTGCCAATCCATCGCAGGGCCCAATCACATACACACTCACACACCCATTCATACACTATGGACACTTTGGACACGCCAATCAGCCTACCATGCATGTGTTTGGACTGGGGACCACATCTACAAATCAGGAACCTCGTGACCTTCATTGGGAAATGAATGAATCATAGGATTAAAAGTCACGTGTGAAAATAAATAAATAATCAACCCTGTGACAAAACACATTCTGGACATGTGAAACCCTGTACGAATCGATTCATCACTGTACGAGTCAGTTCAACCCTGTACCAGTTGATTCAAAACTGTATAAATTGATTCAACCGTTTATGAGTCGATTAAACACTGTACAAGTCGAACCAAAGCTTTACAAGTTGATTCAACACTGCATGAGTCAATTTAACACTGTATAATTCAATTCAAAATGGCATGAGTCGATTCAACACCATGTAAGTCAACACTATACAGTTATATTCAAAATTATATGCCATATAATATAATATATATATATATATATATATATATATATATATATATATATATATATATATATATATATATATATATATATATATATATATATATATATATATATATGCCATATAATATGCTGTGAGTTGATTCAACACTGTACAAGTTGATCCAAACCATTGAGTCAGTTCAATGCTGTAGGAGTCAATTCACTCTGTATGAGTTGATTCAATGCTGCACGAGTCAACACTACAATTTAATTCAAAATTGTATGTCAAATAAACTCTCTGCACTCTCACTGTACAAGTCAATTCATTGCTGTATGAGTCAGTCCACGCTGTACGAGTCGATTCACACTGTATGAGTCAATTCAACACTGTACAAGTCGATTCCCTCTGTATGACTCAATTCCACACTGTATGAGTCGATTCAACACTGTACAAGTCAATTGAATGCTGTATGAGTCAGTCCACACTGTACGAGTCGATTCACCCTGTATGAGTCGATTCAACACTGTACAAGTCAATTCAATGCTGTGCGAGTCGATTCACTCTGTATGAGTCAGTTCACTCTGTATGAATCAATTCAACACTATACGTGTCGATTCACTCTGTATGAGTCAATTCAACACTATATGAGTCAATTCACTCTGTATGTGTCAATTCAACAATGTACGAGTCGATTCACGCTGTATGAGTCAATTCAACAATGTACGAGTCGATTCACGCTGTATGAGTCAATTCAACACTGTATGAGTCAGTTCACTCTGTATGAGTCAATTCAACACTGTACGTGTCGATTCACTCTGTATAAGTCAATTCAACACTATATGAGTCAATTCACTCAGTATGAGTCAATTCAACACTGTACGAGTCGATTCACTCTGTATGAGTCAATTCAACACTGTACGAGTCGATTCACTTTGTATGAGTCAATTCAACACTGTATGAGTCAGTTCACTCTGTATGAGTCAATTCAACCCTGTACGAGTCAATTCAACACTGTATGAGTCAATTCAACACTGTACGTGTCGATTCACTCCGTATAAGTCAATTCAACACTATATGAGTCAATTCACTCAGTATGAGTCAATTCAACACTGTACGAGTCGATTCACTCTGTATGAGTCAATTCAACACTGTACGAGTCGATTCACTTTGTATGAGTCAATTCAACACTGTATGAGTCAGTTCACTCTGTATGAGTCAATTCAACCCTGTACGAGTCAATTCAACACTGTACGAGTCAATTCAACACTGTATGAGTCAATTCAACACTGTACAAGTCGATTCACTCTGTATGAGTCAATTCAACACTGTTTGACGGCTACAACAGTCCAGAAGCAAGGACTACGACAATGATAGCATTCGCCGGTCTTGTTTCTTATTTCATTTGAATGTAAAAACAATGTCGTTGGGAATGATACGTTAAACAAGCATCAAGGGTCTTAACTGTCGCTTGTGGTTTGACATCAAAGCTATGAGAAGAAATCAGAACTGTATTTCAGACAGACTTCCTAGCTAAATTCCTGTAGACGTACCTAAGTACCTAATCTTCCTGTAGTTTCTGCTGTATGATGGTCTCCATGGGTTTTACTCTTAGCACTAATGTAAAAGGAAAAAGCATCCCTGCACTTCTGCCAAATCGAATTTACAGCGATAAGGCTGTCTCTGAGCTAATGCTCCTGTGTTAAGTGGTTTTGCTGTAAAAATCAAAACACTACTCGTTCCCACTCCAGCACACCTTTCCATCCATCCTGACAGTAACTTTACCTGAGCACTGTAAAGATGAATTTGTGTGTGTGTGTGTGTGTGTTTTGGATTTATTTATTTATTTTGCTTTTCAGTTTCTTTCTAATATCATAACAGCTAATAGCGATGTGATCGATACCGGAAGACCACTTTACTTCCATATCAAATCCACGATCGCTCCATTTGATCCGTTTAGGTGAGCTGCACGTAGACATGGAGCGACTGGCCGAGGGAAAGTAGGAAAGCAAGACTGGAAAGTAGGTAAGTGCTTTAAAGCCGGTTTCAACGGCGGCGTTCCGAATTAATTATTGAATTATTTAAGTTGTGTTTTTACCATCAAGCTCCTTCCCTGATCAATAACATTCTTATATCAGCTATATGACCTCCTAGACGTCATACCGGGGAAGAATATTCAATGTCTCAGTGATTGACTAGATGTGACAATAGTGACTCAGTGATTGAGTCGAAACACACATGCACAAGATTTCCAGAAGATGGCCTACACCCTAATCGTCACCTTTGTCTTCAAGAACGATTTGCTGCCATAAAGAGAGTCTATTGCTCGTCCACTAATCACTTAAACCTACATGGCTGACTTCTTGAATCTGATTGGTCAGAAGGTATACATTCATTTTACATAACCACATTGCTCGGAGAGAAGTTCTGCCCGTACCATGAACTACAGGTTATTCGAATGCATTGTTGTTTCTATAGTAACAGCATATACAAAGGGACTTGTACAGTAGATGTTCCGCATATTAATAAAAGACGTTTAACGTGTAACGTGTACCGTATTTCTGGAAGGAGTCTCCAGTGTCAGCAGTTTGTAACTGGGAATATGAAACAGATGAACATAGTACCTGCCAGTAATTCATAGTCAGAGCTGTGAGGTTCAGATTTCTACAGCTCAGGTGCTGTACGTCCTACGTCATTGTGCCTGAACGTAGAACGGCCGAAGATTCACCACCAAGTGGCGGCTGTGGCGCAGGTGGTAGAGCGGGTTTGTCCACTAATCGTAGGGTTGGCAGTTCGATTCCAGGCCCGGATGATTTGACATGCCGAAGTGTCCTTGGGCAAGACACTGAACCCCAAGTTGCTCCCAATGGCAAGTTAGCGCCTTGCATGCCAGCTCTGCTACCATTGGTGTGTGTGTGTGTGAATGGGTGAATGAGACACAGTGTAAAGCGCTTTGGATAAAAGCGCTATATAAGTGCACATTTACCGTTTACCAAGTGTCCGGTTTCGCTTCACACAGAGCTGCAGGGATTATAACAGAGAGAACCCGATTGCTACAGTAAAGCCTTTTTGTGCTAGCTAATTTTTCAGCCTTAAAGATACACACAGATACATGGAATACATGGAAAGCTTGCATGATAGTACTCTTTTCTCTTTAATGATTCAAGCGTTAGCTGGGTAACTCACTGTTCTTGTGTTCGTGCTGTGGTCTGATCTCGAGGAACGAGCACGGACCACACGTTTCCACTGTTTTTGGTCCTTTTGTGATGATGTTTTGTGTTTCTTATAGATAGCTCTCAGCTGACATGTGACTTGTTTGTGTTCTAAACATTCGCTGGATTCAAAGGAGTCTGGTGATTTCCCATCGTGACCGTGTAGTGATGTCATAGACGTGTGTGTGAGATATATTCGTTGTTGTAACTGTATGGCCAAAAGTATGTGGACGCCAGACCATTTTACACTGCATTCAAATGAACTCTAGTTAGTTTTAATGATCACTACCGCTATGTTGCTATCTCACTAGTAGCTTGATTCACAATGTTTCCACTCGTAGCAACGGGATGCTAGCAACGTAGATTTAAGATAAAGATAAAGATGTGACAGATCTGGATCGGTTCCTGATTCAGCACTCCGTGCTGACTCTGTTGACCATTTAAGGACATCATTTTGGGTGCAAGACTTGGACAAGGAGTTTGACGTAGAGGTGATATACAAGCGCATGCCCTTTAAGTGCACTTTGTTTGGAAGGTGGCGTCAAATATTTCTGGTCCTCCAAATCCCTCGCTAGCCGTCTCGTAGTAGGGAGATATGCATTCCAGCTGCACATCTGCACACAGCCGTGTGCACATCTGGACGAATCTGGCGCGAAGCTAAGCCGCCTACACGCGCTGTGGTTCACAGTGGAGCGTTGTAACACGCACTCTCAGTGCGGGAATCAGTGTGACCCCCTGTCTGCTCTCGCCGGATTATTAATGCGTACGAAATGCCAGGCGTGAAAGGAAGTTATTGTCAGGAAGTGTGAAAGAGCCTGTGTCTACACTCTCTTGTCCATCTGGATGCGTTTTGATGTTCGGGCTTTCGACAGAACCCTGACGATCGCATAGCGCTCATCCTTCAGCTTCATGACTGCTGGGCCTGTGCTTAAAGAACAATGCGGTCCTTTTGTGCCACTCCGGGTTTGGGCCCATGCCACCGAGTGCTTGTTCATGCCCAGCTCACTTTCCTCTTTATCCTTTCATCATTTCTTTCTCTCCTCCCACCAAATGTGGAGGCCAGAATGCATTCAAAAGCTAATTCACTTACCATTATAATAGCTGATGTCATTATATTCGGCTTAATTACTATGATCAGTAACGTAGGCGCAGTGTTACAGCATCTCCCTACGCTCACACCAGCAGGCGAGAAGTCATTCGTACCACTTGCAGTTTATCTTTTATGCACGTGTAGTGACTGCTCCTTTTGCCGCTTGTAGGCGTGGCCTGTCCAGCGTTTTTGTTTTTGTTTTTGCTTTTTTAAGCACGAATGAGAAATGGTAGTAGCCAAAATCTATATTCTACAGATAAACACAAATTAAATAGTGCATTCATCAAATTATTATTATTATTTTTAATGGTTGGTTGCTTTAGGCTTCAAACTAGCTTCATTGGCAGATTAGCAAAGCAAGCTAACTGTACGGGCTAATATACACTCCCCGAATGCACTAGCGATCTCTACTATGTCTTTCCAAGCTTGATTTTTCTTCATAACGTCTTTAAACATATTTGGAAAAGGTACACCAGTAAAAGTACGGGTACTGTTCACTAATCAAATTGTACTTAATGAGAAGTACAAATCGACTTGAGTGAAAAGCAAACAGTATCTGACACGTAGTATTCTGCTACGTCAGGTCTACAAACCTACAATTCAGCTAGCTGCTTAGCTAATGCTTAATAATGGTAATAACGCCGCCATCTCGCTCTGACCAAAGTACCTCGAACGCACCTGACGTCGTAATTACAACGTCCCGACTCCTAAATACGAACTTCCCAGGAGGTCACGGATGCACAGTGACACTGTGGGAATGAACGCTAAGGCTCATTAGTGACAAAAATATAACACAGGTACTAGCGAGCTAATTTGACAAGATAATGTGCACAATTTACGTGAACTAGCAGCGCTAAGAAATTTACAGTTAACTCGATATACGTCTTTAGATTTGATGGCAAACAGGAAGTACTTCATAGCCGTACTCGGAAGGTCAAAATGAGTAGGTAGGGAGCAAAAAGTGTGTGTTTGAGAGTGGGGTACTGAAGAAATGTCAGAACACACCTGCAGTAGGACTGGCCTGAGGAATCGTCCTTGCTTTGAAGCGTAAAATTGAGATTTAAATGTCACGTGTGTGTGTTAAGAGTGAGAGACGGTCTAATACCGAAAGCTAGCAGCAGAACAGACTACTTAAGGAAACGGCCTCACACACTAACGAGTGCTATTTAGAGTATAAACTGCTGTGCTGTGCGTCTTGTACTGCCAGTGAGCGTGTGTGTGTGTGTGTGTATGTGTGTGTGTGAGAGAGAGAGAGAGAGAGAGAGCGCTTTTTCAACACGACTACACAAAGCTATGTGAGATCGCCATTCCACACTGTTAAAGCTACCTGTCTACCTGTCCACTTCTATTGCTATGATTTAGTGTGAGGCTTAGCAATTAAGGTTCTAAGCAGACCCAACATGTTCCAAAGCTCATGAATGTTAGAGATTAAGGGTTAAGGTTAGGGAACAGGGGTTAGAGTTTATGATTAGTGGTTAGGGGTTAGGGCGCATGGTCAGGGTTAGGATTTAGGATTAGTTTGGTTAAGGTTTAGGGTTGAGGTTTAGGGGTTAGGGGTCAAGATTTAAGTCATGTCATTTGCTTGAATCTTCAGTGTGTTCCTTTTGCTTTGTTGTAGAAATAGCGATACGGTAAATGAAATGAAAGATCAAAAAAATAAATAAATAAAAATGACCGCTCATTTGTTTTGGCACTGGCACAGAACAGTGGTTGCAATTGCTGGAATATCGGTGCCGTTTTCTGTCACATACACAAGCGGGGACATTTGTGGAATCTGCAGAACATCTGAAAGTCACTTTCTAAACCCGGTTTTCCGTGTCTGTGTTTATAGGGTTTATAGGGTTATAGGGTGTGTTGATCCTGTATACTCTAATATCTTTAAGGGGAAAATCAGGTCATATTGGCTAGGTTATTCGGCAAAAAAAAGATTAAAAAAAAAACTGTAAAGCTTTTATACACAAAATCAAAATCATACAAAAATACCCTTAAGGGTTAAAGTGAGGTTATGTGTTATGTGTAGGGAGAGTCTAACTTGGATAGGCTACCCAAACCAATTGAAGTACCTCTGAAAGATGAAACCAGTGTGTGTGTGTGTGTGTGTGTGTGTGTGTGTGTGTGGGCATCAAATTTTCAGGAGTTCTCCCTGAGGTTTTCTGTTAAGTTCTCCATTAAGTGATAGTTTGAGGAAGAATAAAATTTATACAGTGTTCACTTACCCCAAATGTACTCACTCAGCCAAGACTTGTTTGGTGTCTCGAGTTTGCTTCTGTGAAGATACAATGCTACTGTAGCCAAAAAGTAATGGAAGCTGCCAGTTTAGTATTGCATCTCATTTATCATGAGACACTGACTACATTTACACGGACAGCAGTAATCTAATAATTGACCTTATTCTGAATAAGACAGTATTCTGATTAAGGTGTTTACATGAGTCGCTTTTAGAATATTCCTTTCAGGTTCAGGTTTTACATGTTGTAGAACATAGAGCAATTAACAGTACACGTCATAACGTCCCCGCGCCATGCCGTCCGACGTCCCTACAGAATTTCACGTATCGACATGCAGTTGGTCTTCGTTATGGGACCGTATACAGTTTTGGGTTGTTTCATTTTTAATTTTACGAAAGCTTCAAGTGCAGTTAATTATTTGTCATGCTGTACGTGTAAATAGACGACTGCTTGAAGATGTGGGCTGCGTCCGAAACCGTATACTTACCTATTATATAGTAGGTAAATAAATACATGTATTTTACTTCGTACTATATAGTAGGTAATTACGCGGTTTCGGACGCAGCCGTGCTCTCTTGTTTACCGTCAAACGTTTGAGCACTGCCGTGCGTGTACATGTCCTGTCTCACAATGCGGTGAAAACTCCCACACGACGTTAATAGTGTGATTAAGGTGTGTACGTGTCTGTAACGCTCGTCGATAATGCGACTAAAACAGGAAATACTCCACACGTCTTCATTCCATTTGTGTTTACTTCGAGTATGACTTTAATCGGATTAAGGTCATCAATAATCTCTGTTTACATGCTAGTTTATTAATCAGAGTATCGTCTTAATCGGGTTCATATCGGATTATTGTTATCCATGTAAACGTACTGACTGGGATCTATTTAAATGGACTGATAAAACAGCCGTTTGCAACAATTCTGCCCAACCATCAGAGCCGAGCGAACTCTGCAGTATCCTGAGGATACTTGTGCAGATTCGCAAAAGAGAAGATAGAATGAATTCACTGGCAGCTCTCATTTGTTAAATGTGAAATGTTTTAATCAGTAATAATGTGGTCCAGAGACTTATTAATAGCACTATTAACAGTAATAGTATTTACAGTATTTATACTTATTCAGCACATTGTCATATTCTGGCAGCAGTCATTTCTTTTAAATGCTTTGGCTTTGTTTCCACTCCGAACAGCACGAGTCCCTGGCCAAAAATGTACTCTGAGGAAATTGCGGTTCTGGGAGAGGGACGTTATGGTAAATGGTCATTTTACAGAGGGGGTTTTTTGGGGGATCGTTAATTGGACGGCCACAGACAGCTTATAAAAGTGTGTTTAATCATTTTTATTTCCTTCCTTCTCTCTCAGTTCTATGGAATAGAGAGATAGGATTCGGAAGGGCAGGTTCAAAGCATCTTACTGAGATGTGATTGATAACATTTGCTTCTAATCTCAACACACACACACACATTCACACACATACACACACACACACACGTTACCTGAGGCAGCTGGTATCAAACCACTGTCTTCTCTCTTCATTTCTCTTAATCCTCTCCTCAGATTGCGTTCTCTCATCACATCCCCACGAAGCCAAGATCATCTTTCTGGCACCTTTTATCTTTTAGCCAGGAAGACCGGAGGATTTGACAGCGAACACACGCCACATGATGGAGGCTGAAGGTCAGGAAAGACGCCTCCTGAGCTTATCTCGGCGAGAACCCGATCGAAGCGTCTGGCTTTAGCTGCTTTGGAACTGTTTACAGCGTATCAAAGCCGGTGTGACCTTCTAGGATCTTAAAAGTGAACAAGTTATAAAAACTTGTGTTTTACGTGTTTCCTCAGAGTAGTGAATATTCAGCATTGCATTCTTAGATTTTTTTTAACCATGAACATTTCCCTCCCCTTCCCTTTTGTCGACGGTGTTAATTTTATCCCACAGCGCTGTTAAATTCGCGATCCTCATTGGTCAGAAGGTGATAAATATTCCATAAGAGAAGCTCTGACAGTAGTGTAGCTACACAATAATTACAGGTTTATATTAATGCATTAATTCTAATACATATATATATATATATATATATATATATATATGAAGTATTGGACGCGTCAACATTAATTTCAGTAAATATATTTCCTATGAGGTTATTCACATGAAATCAGTATTAACTCAAGAAATCTGGGAATATAAAGAATTCCCGACATTAAAGTCCATAAACGAAGTTATGTGTCATAAAGAGGAATGACACGGGGAAAAGAGTACTGAACACACTAACTGAAATGTATTTAATACTTAGTGGAGAAGACTTTGTTTGTAATGACGGCTTCAAGACACTTCCTGTATGAACAAATTACCGGGTCGCAGTATTCAGGTGGGATTTTGGCCCGTTCTTCTAAACATATTGTCTTTAAATCTTGTTCAATTGGATTCAAGTGAGGCGATGTAGTCTTGCGTACTGTTTTGTGTTGCACCATGGTCCTGAAGAAATGACAAGCTACAGTATATAGAGGAACGACAATAAAAACCCACTTGACCCGACTTGACTTGTTTATTGAACATCTATGTAAGGAATCTCCAGTGTCAGCATTCTGACTGTAACAGTCAGAGGCAAAGCTGTAACAACACAGGAGAGTCTTCACGTCAAGGAACAACTGTTTACAACTTCTGTAAACTAATGTTGACTTTTTTTGTGGATGTCGCACACCATGAAATGTAGCTGTAAACAGATAAAAAAAAAGTACGACGTGTGGTTGTTAATGAATGAATTGAAAAATGTTATCGTTTGCTGTAGAATAAGAGGAATAAAACACTTCTGTACACGCTAAACATAATCAGTAACTCTTTTACGTCGAGCGTCATAACAGCACTCCTTCTGTGAGATTTATTCCTACGGATGAACAACAACCGAATCGAGGATTTGAATCGCACACTAAGGCGACTCAGTCATTTCCAGACACTGTGACTGGATTGGATTTCCTTCTGGAACTACAGTTTGATAATCTATCACACTCACACATTATTTGAGTGTATGCCAGATGATTGTGTGTGTGTGTGTGTGTGAGAGTGTGTGTGGGTGTGTATGTGAGTGTTATTCTTGTGTTAGCTGATTATTATATCTGCAGACAAAGGTGTGTCCATCAGCACAGATTAAGCGAATATATCCCATTTTGCTGCGTTCACAGGAACAAACTTGTCAGTGTATTTAGTGTCTTCGCCACAATGTTCTGCTTTTATATAAATCATTAAAGCTTACTGAAACCTGAACAGAAACATGATGTATTATTTTCATACAACATATCCTTTACCACACTGACAACACACATTACTTTCTCATAACTGAAACGAACGCCATCCTTCAACGTAAGCATTAAGAGAAAGGTCATATTCATGTACATTATAAAGGGAAAGGCCCTGTTTCTGCTTCTTCTTCTTATTATTATTTAAAATCCAATCAGGAAAACAAGAATTAGCGGTGTGTTTGTGTTTAAAATGCATCTGGCGTTAATGGATGAACGCAACCGTGTGGAGCTTTGTGTTGTATAAAGTGTACTGGATCTTCTACGCGCTAAAATCAGAAACATAGGGAAGCTATTCCAGACCGTGTGTGACACCAGGACACGACTTACCCAGAGTAAACATCGTATCAGAATACAGCCGTGATCACCACCCATTCACGCTACACACACCGCCCAGTTTTACAGCTCCATGACTTCTCTGTGGGAGTATTAACCAATACATAGCCGCACACGGGCTGGACTTGCGAACACAAACACACAGCTTCCGTATGAAGAAACAGGATGTGTGATATGACAAGAGATAAAGCTGTATATCTCTATCTCACGCTCTCAGTCTCTCTGCCTTTCCTTATTTTATTTATTTTTTGACAATTTAGAAAAAATTGTATTGGATTCAAAAGTTCCAGCCATGATTTCATAACTTATTATCACCTACGTATATAGTATTTAGTAAGAAGATGAAAAGGATACTGATTCATCTTTATATCACGTGTCTCTAAAACCTGAGCGGTTACACATTAAAAGGCGTGGAAAAGTACAGAGAAATACGGAATATTTTTAACTGATGACGCATATTAGTCATGCCTGATCCATGCCCTTACTAGCTAATTCTCTAAGCAATCAGTCATAAGGAAAAATATTATTCTAACTCAATCCTACTTAGAATTTGGCTTCATCGTTAGTTAATATTTAGTACAGCTTTTTTTAATGACTGCTAAGGCATATCATCAATGAAACCAAGTATAATTAGTAAGCTAATTTAACAAGCTAATTCACTCAACCAGCTAGCTAGTTTAAAAAGCTGGTTTGCAAAGCTTAACTAGCTAGCTTGTATTTTTACGATAATTTACAAAAATGTCAGAAGCGAACTAGTTTAACAAACTGATTTAGAAATCGTAACTAGCTAGCTAACACTTAACTAGCTATCATAACTAGCGAGCTAATTGTACCAGCTAATTTACAACACTTAACTAGCTATCATAACTAGCGAGCTAATTCTACCAGCTAATGAACAGCACTTAACTAGGTAGCTAATTTACCAAGCTGGTTTGAAAATCTTCACTAGCTAGCTCTTTTTTTATGATAATTTACAAAAATGTCAGAAGCGAACTAATTTAACAAACTGATTTAGAAATCGTAACTAGCGAGCTAATTCTACCAGGTAATTTACAACACTTAACTAGCTAGCTAATTCTACCAGGTAATTTACAACACTTAACTAGCTAGCTAATTTAACTATATATTTTCCCAACTTAACTAGCTAGCTCATTGTTTTTACGATAATTTACCAAAAAATGTAAGAAGCTAACTAATTTAACAAACTGATTTAGAAAACGTAACTAGCTAGCTAATTCTACCAGGTAATTTACAACACTTAACTAGCTAGCTAATTCTACCAGGTAATTTACAACACTTAACTAGCTAGCTAATTTAACAAGCTAGTTTACGGATAATATCTCAGTATGGGGGCGTATCTCTGTTCCCAGGGTTCTATGTTCCCCAGATTTATAAGGCACATAACCAACACACTGTGATTTTTAAGCTAGAGCTAGGTTTCAGCATAAGTGAGAGCTGGAACATGTTCATACTTAACATTTTGTTCTTTTTATGACCGTTTACTGTGTTTTATAGGATACAGTACGATATTTCTTCAGTTAAGTGTATACATGTCACTATCGTTCACGCGTGGAGTTGTATGAATGTATGAATGAAGACTAACAGCTATTTTTAGAGCAGCACAAATGAGGGTTCAGTGTGTGCAACCTAGTTCATTTTCCAAGTTCATAACTTTTATAAATAAAACTGTGGATGACGCATGGATTTGAAACTAATGTATGTTGTTATTCATTTAAATGTGCCTTTGGTGTTTAAAGTTTAAAAGCTAATAAAGTTTATAGGGCCCTGGATACATAGGAAAACTAGAACTCAAAACTAAACACTAGTTTAACAAGCTAATGTACAAAACACAGCTCAATACTAAATGATCAAATTAATTTACAAACGTAACTAGATACTATTTTAACAAGCTATCGTAGACTAGGAAACACAATGGTCTAGCTCATTTACAAAACATACCTAGATAATTTAACAAATTATTTCACAAAATCTAAGTACGCGAGCTAATTTAGCAACCTTAACTTGAACTTAACGTGCCTAAAAAATCTCACAACAACAACAAAAAAAAAAGATTTGAAAAAATTGTAAATCTGAGTCGGCTGTTGCTCAGGTGGTAGAGCGGGTTGTCCACTGATCACAGGGTTGGTGGTTCGATTCCAGCACTCTTCCACTCCTTACTTGAATAAGATCAATATGTAATAAATAATTGACCATATCTTGTTTGAAACATATTGAGCATAGTGCATTTCATGTGTAAAGTCTGTGCTTTTCAGGACATATGATTAGATTTACCAGGGTCATGAAACACAATCAGGTCACGTGATACGACGGTACGGTAACACGGGCGTTTTTTTTTATGTTTCTCTGTGAGACCGGGTTGGATATACAGTATTCTTACGAATTTAATTCAGTACTCTTTCCTAAAAGCAGCCTAATTTCTCTCACCGTAACCCTGACCAGGCTAGTCGCTATACTATGAAGTCGCCAGTAGGCGTTCCTACTATAGGTTGTCGTAGTAACACTGATCCTTGAACAACAAACCAGTTTTCTTGCCAATAAAATGAAACATTCTAGAGAAAGAGTGTTTGTATATAAAATTAACCAGTGTATATATGCATCATATACAACGAGATGAAGCAGTGCGTGTGTGCGCTTTTTGCCATTGCGGACATCAACCTGCGGCGAAAACCGCAAGCGTCGGACTGTCTGCGAACACGAAACAATTCGGACTCGCGGGCAGCATGATGGATGACGGATCGCACGAACTCTACCGACTTCACTCCCATTGGTAGTCCAATATCCATTTATATCCATTCAGAACACATCGTCGGCACATTTTGAATAATGGATGCGTATTCAGGCACATCCCTGTTACAGAACTTGAATATAAACTGATCTGACATTTATTGATCTGGAGGACAATAAAGGTTAGAGGGAAGAAAAATACAATTTTCCGCGTTAATGAATGATTCACACATTCTTCGGTCAATCAGTGTCCACAGACTCAGATAATATATCTAATCACTGAAGGCCGTGCTCTATATTTTTATTCATCAACTGATCGATACACACACGTCATCCTTTCAGAAAAGCAGGAAAAAGCCAACACTAGCCTGGACTAAAGGTTAAAAGCTGCATAAAGAGGACTTTCCATTAATAATAAGAGCTGTTGTGCATCAGTTGTGGCATTTGAGGTCATGGACACATTTCTCCACTATCTCCTTCATGGTAATGCACAGAAGAGTATAATGGCCTCCATCTCACATCGCTTAACGCACAGATTTACCATATAAGCTGTTAACTATGAGTCGACTACGGCATGGGCATAACCACGCATTCTTTGGACCCCCCCAATGTCCACACCATGGTTACGCCCTTGGTCTGCGGGAAAAACGAAAATATCATGGCATGTCTTGGAATATAGTTCGATTTAGCTAATACTTCTAGAACTATTCGGTTTATTTATAGACGTTTGGATTCATTTCAAGCTTTTTGTACTTGCAGATCGTCTCATTTTGCAGTGCAAATGTTTAAGCAGAAATGAGGACGTTAAATCTGCGCAACGGCACGGATTTAACGGTAATACTGTACGTAGTTTTATTTGCATGCGTTCCAGCCTCACAACTCCAAGGCGCCCCGATCGATCCTGAGCTCGAGTTATTGTCTGTGTCGAGGTTCAGGTTTTCTCTGTGTCTTTGTGGGCTTCCTCCGTGTTCCCACCAGCAGGTTTTTGTGAAGTGGGAGGAAAGCGGAAAAAACGGAAACCCACATAAACACAGTAAGAGCATGAGAAATGGTTTATGCTGGATGAAGTGCTAGTATTAGATGGTCATTTAAGTAGTAAAACGTGTCGTTTTCAATCCAACATCCAGGGCACAACTACAGATGTTTAGAACATCTATACTCAGAAAAAATCAGTAAAACAATCAAAACTATAGATAAAGATTAGTTTATAAATATAATCTTTCACTTTCTGCATAATTACTGTTCCACACACCGTACCTATTCTGACTTCCTGTGTTATTTCAAATAGTGGATGTATGAAAATAACCTTTTAAGTTGACTACATGACTTTGACAATTGGTCGTTCTCTTTATTCTGCATTTTGAAGAACTCCGACATTCGATTACATGTAGGAACCTAAGTCCTAAACAGGTCGAATGCATACCGCTGGACTTTAGACAGAAAGAATTGCCATGCCCTGCGATTCCGAAGACAAAATAAAGCCTCTGGCACGGAGCGACTGTATTTCACCCGAACTCCCCGCCACAGTCGATTGCCTCCCCCAACGGGGCCGTTATTCTTCCACCAATGAAAGGCTTTGTTCCCTCCAGCTCTCTTCCTCTTTCCTTCCATTTTCTTCTTTGCATCAATGGGTACATTTAAGTACTATGCATTACACCGATAAATAGACGCAGACAAAGAAAGGAAAAGAAAGTGAAGGAGAGAGAGAGCAGAAGGCGGGCAGAGTAGTGTGTTCTTCATGCCTCAGCAGGCCTGCCTCGTGAACGCCGGCTTTGTGTGCGAGTCTCTGTCCTGAACTACACAAACAGCAAACGAGTACGAGTGTCCCAAACAAGCAGGAGCAAGCCCCGCCGTTCACCTGCGTTTCACTCGCAAACCTACACGCTCGCAAACAAAGAGAAAACAAATCGTCCACGATATCCTCGCGTGGGCTGCGTACCGGAGTCCCCCCGGCATTTTGTACAACTCCGAAACTTCTCATCGGAGCGTGAAATGTGCTTTAACGGCAAATCAGAAAAGGCTTAAAGTGATAGTCACGATCATCTTCGTTTTCGAAACCTTATCGATGTAGTGCTTTTGCAATACGGTTACAACTAAATCGTGTCGAAACAAATCACAGCACGCATCTCCGGCCCTAGTAGTAGCTTTTAAAGGAAAACACCACCCTAAACGACTCGCATATGGACTGCGAAAATGATTATGCCATCTTCAGCAGCGTCCAAGATTTAGTTTAGCCCTCGCTTCACCTCTACCTAAAGAGAGTGCTGCGGCGGCACTTTAGTCTTTCAGTCTGTTCGGCTCTCGCACTTCCTCATGTGGACGCTCTGCTCCAACAGATCAGCTTTCAAACTTTTCATCCCCGTACACCGACGCCATCGTAGGATCGCTAACTAGCTAAGCCGAGTCTCTGCCGTAACTCGGTGCAACTGCGTCATATAGTGTTCAGCGCTGCATTCTGGGACTTTGAGTCCACTACCAAATGGGAATTCTCATTAACATGGTGTACGCTGGAAAATGGGGAGTAAGCTAACAGTGAAAGCTGGTTGTGAGTTCAATAGATAATTCGTTTCCATAGGTCACTGAACTGAATGTAAATCTAACGTAGATGTCCAGTCCGGTAATTTAACCCAGTACTTCATAAATCCAAGCAACAAGTAACTGTGTTTCTCCAGAGAAGGATATTTATGCCAGGTGGGATTCAATGCCATCCCATGTGCTTCTGGGCCTCCGTGTCCCGCATCCATAACCACTTCTTTGTCCCACGCACAAAGACAGGCTTGGGAACGGCAAATGTGCCTCTCCTTAGTGCTTTGTTCCTTCCTTCGTTCCCTAGGCCTTCTTCCTGAAGAGTGGAAGGAAAAGCAGAGCGACACCGACGAAGAGAAGGAGGGACGGAGAGAGGAATGAGAAATGTGACACTAACACCATTGGTGAAAACCCACGGGCACGAGTGACCAAAACGATAGCGCTGAAAACGACACAGGAAGCGGCAGAGGCGTAAATCTTATTCGCTCTTAAGTACAATCGCTTCCAAAGCAGCAATTTCGCAATGCGTGAGCGGGTTTTATTTTTCTTTTTTCTTCAGTAGGCTGATGACATCATTTCATCAGTGGTGTGAAATCGTCCTGGAAAGCTCGGCAAAGTGCCAAACCCTGTACCGCCAAAGTCAGTATGTTGCAAGAGATTTTTTGGTGCCGCTCCAGTTGCAGTAGACACGAGCTCAGATTTCTCTCACACACACACACACACACACACACACACACACACACACACACACACACACACACACACACAGATCTAGATCAGTAAATGAGATTGTGTAGAATAACACTTATACCTTAACGATTTTGCCAACAGTTGCAGTTTTTAAAAAATCATTAATTAATGAACACCCGCTTTTTAACTGTTTATATGTACACTTCGTGTTAGGGAACATCTGTGAGAGAGGTTAGTTCCTGTTATCCCTTATGTTCTAAACAGCTGTTCAATCACCAGCCTCTCCTGTATCCTCGCTGTTGAGACAAAACGTTAATGAGACAAAAAAAAATAAAAATCCTCGTTCTGGAAGACTTTCCAGTACCGGGCAGTTATATTAAAATAATACACACCTTCTGACCATTTTGATGCTCTGGGGAAACCTCGGGTCCCGGCATTCATGTGGATGTTACTTTGACACGTATCACCTACCTAAACATTGTTGGAGACCAAGTACACTCGGTATTCCCTAATGGCAATGGTCTCACACTGCACACTGCAAAAATTAATCAGGAACGGTTTGAGGAACATGACAAAGAGTTCAAGGTGTTGCCTCCAGATTAACCAGATCTCAGTCCGATCGAGCGTCTGTGGGACGTGCTGGACAAGCAAGTCCGATCCATCGAGGCCCGACCTCGCAACTTACAGGACTTAAACTTTAAGTATCTACAGCTAAGGTCTTGGTACCAGATACCACAGCACACCTTCAGAGGTCTCGTGTCGTCCTAAAATAAGGTCCAAATCAATAGATAAATGGTCTGTGATTACGTTTTGTCTTGATTCTTTCAGAAGAAAGCAGTGCGTGAAATATTGTAGCGAGCTAATATTCCAAATATAACATCAATTTTCTAAAAAAAAAAAAAGACCTTCAGGAGATGACAGAGAGGTTGGAGGCTGAAGATTACTATATTCATTTAATTATTATATAATCGTTTCATTATTAACAGGCTAACTCTAACATAAGAGAGAATCAAATATAAAAACGACGTCAACGTGTAATCGTGTCCTAAGGGTGTGCAAACTTTTGCACCCCACTGTCTGTATTCACATTTGAGACAACTCACCCAGCAAAAAATTCCGATGACTTACACTCCACTGAATCCATATTACGAAAGGCCGTCTGTCTGGAAGAGCATTTCAAATGAAACGTCCAGATTTAAAATAATAGCTCACGTTGCCTTCACAGCCATTATGCAAGCGTCTGATGGAATTACGCTGTCGTACCAGGACACGCGTTTTTGTTAAAAACGATAATGGAAATTCTTCTCTCAGCCTCAGGAAGGCTGAAGGCTAAATTTCACACTTCGCTTCACTTTTATGAGCAAAATCCGCCACGCAACGATCTGCATATTAATAAGCACTTTGAAGACGAGCGCGGTCCTTAAAAAAGACGTTTCAGTCCATCGAAGCCTACGTAAGCTTTAGGATTAATAGATTAGAAGTCTAACTGCTACAAGCTATCACTCATCAAACAAATAATCCTGACTGTACATTAGTTGGTCTTCACGTGACATCGAGCGAGTCTGGACCCGAACTCGCTTCTCAGTGTTTTTAAAGTTCAAAGCATTCCAGTCTACATGTTCTGGGGTGTTAATGGCATTAGTTTAATGAGGTTTGGCAAGACTGAGGAGCTATTTCAGACATCACCCGATCAGGAAAAGTTCTCCCGTCTGACATTCTGAGATGTTCATCTTCATCCATTCAGCTTCAGTAAGCTCTTTATCCTGGTCAGGGTTGGAGTGCATGTGGGCGGTGAGGCAGGAATACGCCCTGGATGAAACACACTCATTCACACAGTCATTCACACACCCAGGGGCAATTTAGCATAGCCGATTCCGGAGGAACCTGGAGAACCTTGAGAAACCCACATGGACAACATGTGAAAATCCGCGCATAAGCGTAACCCAAGATCAGGTTCGAACCTGGGACCCTGGAGATGACATGATGCGGTTCCTCTACTTCCTCCAGTTCATGATAGGACCAGAGCTGTAGCTATAGTTGAGAAACTCTTTAAACTGTAATAAAAAAAAAAAAATACACGACGATTAAGTCATTAAGCTGGAGCCGTGAGCTGTGACGCTTCCCCAGCCTTGATCTGTAACTTATATTTAAATCCCATCAAAGTCACACTACATTTTCTAAAACATATTTTTAGGCTTTAATCATTCTTTTGGAGTCGATTTGATGCAAACGTCGTGGCAGCAGCAGTCTTACTGGGGGGAAAAACAAACAAACAAACAAACAAACAAACAACCTTGCTGGGGTTAGTACAGAATACATCACGGCAAATGTTATTACATCATAAAATATAACAGCCTATCAGGTCTTAATATGCAAATGAGGGCCATGCAAATTACAGGACAGTTTCTAAAACTCGTAACACTGATTTGCTAGGGAAGGAGAACTGAACACAGCAGAACTGAGCTTCCCTTCACTCCGACAGCGCTGAATGTGATCTTTGTATTATGTTTCGGTGTTTATCGTTTTTGTTTTTTGTTTTTGTTCATATACTGTACTGTATTTCATTCATGCGCTTCTGTAGGCCTGGACTTTTTTTGTTTTGTAGATCTTGTACTGATCTGCCACGTTCCTGTGCACTTTTATACATTTGGTGAATAAATTGATTCTGATCTTGGTCTGGTTTGGGGGCGTTTCCAATTTGCATATTCATAGCATCTTTAATAAGTGCCCTTTGCGGACATGCTATTGCTATTATATCAAGCGATTTATTATCTGATACGGAACGATTCGACGGTTGATTAAAAACAAGATTGAGGTCGCGTTCGGGTTCATTCCAGGTTCGTACAGGAAGACCAACCTTGCAGCTGGTAGTGGAACATTCTGTGGAAGTCACGTGGTCACATAGTTTTATCGCAGATGTGAGGTGTGTAAAGATCTTTTCAACGATGATGCCTGCTGGAACCCGGCCAAAATAAATAATAATAATAATAATAATAATAATAAAACACCAGTGCTAGCTCTACATGGTGAGTCCTGATGTTGACTGTACTGAGAGTGTTCCTGAAGCTTTCTTCACGGGTCAGAGGGTTAAAAGCATATACACGATGATATTTCTGTAACAGAGCACCGCACACGTGCACGAGATCTCACCCGGGACTAACGGCGGAGTTTAAAAGACGGTTTAAAAACTACGACGCAGACTTATTTATCACCGAGACAGAACAGAGCATCCACAGAGGACCAGGAGACGCGGGGGCGAATCCTGGATTTATCATGTCCCGGACTTTTTAAACGAGCTCAGCGTGGACGACGCATCTTCTCCAAGCTTATTTAGGATTCAGACGAGATATCGACAGTCTCGGATCGTGTTACTTCTTTTAATGGCGTTACACTCGGATAAAACCGAGCGCTGCTCTCTGTTCTAATCCGACCTGTGGATTTGTTATTTAGCGTTAACTACACGTTTGTCTTTTTTTTTTCTTTTTTAGAAATGAACCGTTACTTCACTGTTCTCCAAAGTGAAGCTGTCGCTGTATCCTGCAACGTTGCAGCTCATATAATACTGACAAATACAATACAGTACAATGAAGGTGTATTCACATGGAGAGTAATTACTGACTATTATATACAGTACACGTTACATCACGTACACTAATCCTGTTATTCCACACGTAAGGAATGTCCAGTCACTGGCTCAGGGCTTGATATTTAACATTTATGTGTTTGCAGATAAAGTCTCAGATTAACGTCATATCACGGCATGATATGATCAGTGCATTTCTTAGAAAACGAGTCCAAGTCAGTGCATGGTGAAAAAGTTCTGGAATTCATCCCCCTGAATCCTCAGAGCGACCTGCTTCCGTTCTCCGTGTACTCCGGCAGGCTGTTGAGCGCCGTTTCCTCGCTCTTGGATTGAAGCACGACGTCGCCCTTCCTGGAATTTTTCTTAGTGGCTCGGGAGAGCCGTCGTCGAAACGTGTCGCCGGCTAAAAAGTAGAGAATGGGGTCCACGCAGCTGTTGAGGCTGGCCAAACCCCGGGTGACCTGGTAGGTAGCGTAGACCCTGTTGTTAAAGTCGCACATCTCGGGGCTCTGGAAGTAAAGCCGGGCCCTCATGTTGAGGTTCTTCATGACGTGGAAGGGCAGGTAGGACACGGCGAAGACGGCGAGCACGATGATGACCAGATGGATGGACTTCTTCCTGAGTGGCGCATTGTCCATGTCGTTGTAAATGAGCGCTTTGACGATGAAGCCGTAGCAGCCGAGGATGACCACGAACGGTATGCAGAACCCAAACACGGTCATGCACATGCTGTAGACGAAGTACCCCGGGAGCTCGTCCTCGGTGGTCGTGTCGTAGCACGTCGTGACGTTCCGTTTAGGTCCCGTACGCGAGTAGTAAAGGATCGGCGAGATCCCGGCTATCACGACGAACCACACCAGGGCGCTGGTGCGCACGGCGCTCTTCTTCTTGAGTCGTCCGAGCGACTTGAGCGGGTGGACGACGCCGGAGTAGCGGTGCACGCTGATGCACATGAGAAACAGGATGCTCCCGTAGAGGTTGACGTGGAAGATGAAGCGCTGCAGGCGGCACAGGACGTCGCCGAAGATCCAGTCGGTTTTGTTGAAGTAGTAGAATATTAGGAAGGGAAGCGAGAGCACGTAGCAGAAGTCAGCCAGCGCCAGGTTGAACATGTAAACCGAAATGCTGCTCCACGGACGCATGTGGCACACGAACATCCATATGGCCAGGCTGTTCCCGATGAGGCCGGTGATGAAGACGATGATGTAGACCGTGGGCAGGTAGTAGAACTGGAAGGCGGTTTTGGTCAGCGAGCAGCCAGGTGTGTGATTCAGCGCTTGGTTCTCACTCGCATACGGAATCGAGGTGAAGTTCAGGTCTGTCATGGTGTCAGTGTGTGTGTGTGTGTGTGTGTGGGTCAGGGGCTTGATGGAGAAGCCCGTCACGGATCAATCACACCCGCATCAGCTCCAAACGCACCAGAAAAACAGTAAGCAGGAAACTCACACGTGCGTCCTCCTTGTGCCTCTGTGTTTGTGTTTGGTAGCTACCTCCACATTCCACAATCCAGCACTCAACATGTTCCTCCAGGCGAAAAAATAAACACCCCCTCTCTCCCTCTCTCTCTCCCTCTCTCTCACCGTGTGCTTTCCACACGTTTCGTCGCCTTTCTACAAACCGACGATTACTTCCGCTTTTCTTTCTTTCTTACTTTCTTTCTTTATTTCTTTGTGTTTCCCACCTAGACTTCACGCCCCGGTGCGTGGCGTGATGCAATCGCCGCTTGTCGTCTCGTGCGCTCTGGTGAGTCGGTTTCGCGCGGGACGCTGAAGCTAGGCGAGCTGCGCGAGCGAGCCCCCTTGGTCTCGAGCGCACGCACGCGGGAGGTGCTGCAGCGACAGAAGCGCGTGGGAGAGAGAGAGAGAGAGAGAAGAGAGAGAGAGAGAGGAGGGGCGAGACGAGACATGACACTGCACGCGCGCACTTATTTCGTGTATTTCTTCTACGACACAGCACAGTGGGCTCACTGCGTATCGGCAAGGAGCTGACACGTGCGTGCGTGCGTGCGTTTATTCCCGAAACGATCTCGCGTGCACGCGCTGAAACCAGTGCGTCGGTAACCGCGAGCAGTAGCCAAGGCGCAGTAATGTTGTGCACTTCCCGTTTCGGAGCTCGCGCACAAATCTATTGTACTTTCAAGAGTCCAAGAGTTTATTGTCACATGTACAGGAAACACATTACAGTGGAATTCTTCCTCTGTGAATATTCCCAACAACCTCTGATATGCAGGACATAAGGGGACAACACACACACACACACACACACACACACACACACACACATAATATCCTAATTACGAATAGTGCAAAAGACAAAATGTGCAAGAGAAAGAGTATACAGGTATGTGCAATGTACACACGAGACTTAACGTGCAATAAAAAGTGATAGCGTGCAATGTAAATATGTCCAAAGGCGTAGTATAGTGGAAGAATTTCTGTTGCCAAATAGTTTCTCGCAAAAGGATCGATATATAAACATTAAGCAGGAGATAAGTCTGAGACGCAGGGGCAAAAACATTTGACAAGTATAAAGTCCGGAACCAGTCAGAAAGATGGATGTGAATGAGTAAGTGGAAGCAATTTGAACGTAACAGTAACGGTGGCTTAGGGGTTAGGGGTTAGCACGTTGGTCTCACACCTCCAGGGGTTGGTGGTTCGATGTGTATGAGCACTTTGCATGTTCTCCTGGTCCTCTGGTTTCATCCCCCAGTCCAAAGACCTACAGTGTAGCTCGATTGCGATCTCTAGTAGTGTGTGAATGTGTGCTGCGATGGGTTGGCACCTTGCTTGTACCAGCGTGTCCCCCACCTGTACCCCAGGTTCCATTGGGATAGGCTCCAGGCTAGAATAAGCCTACATTGGAAATTATTACCCAAGTGTGTATGAACGGCATGGATTCCACCAGGGGCTGGAAACATTCCTGGTACATGTTGACATGACTGCATCGTACAACTGCCGCGGATTTGTTCTTCGTAAACTGTAAGTATAAATGACGTGTTCACGTGATGGTATTAAGGGGTCAAAGAAAGCGTTCCCTACACCATTACACCAGCAGCACCAGCAGCCTGGCAAAATCCCAGGAGATCAGAAGTAGTCCAACCTGCTCATCCGGCACCAGAACTCGTGCCAAGTCACTGAGTCACGTTATTTTCTGCATTCTGATGTTTGTTCTGAACATTACCTCAAGCTATTGACATGTACCTTCATAGTACGTATTGCACTGCTAGGCACTTTACTGTAAAGCGAAGGTGCCTTCACAAATCAGGCAACGAAATGTTTTTCTACAAAGAGCAGCAAACTGCACTGATCTAAACAAACGCATCAGTCTCAGGCGCACGGTGTGGAGTTTGATCAAGAACGTCGGTGAGGACATTTTTCTAATCATCTTGGAGAACCTGCCACAGTTCTACTGGAGACTCTGACTGTCACGTTCGCTTCAGTTTTTGCCGCTAAATCCCTGACAGCTAGCATTCTTTTCATTGTCTTTTATTTATTTATTTTTTTAAGGCCGAAGTCAAAAAATAAACATCTAAGATAAATGAGTATTTCCAAAAACGATGGTGTGAATGGAAATACGTGCGACAGAGTAAATGACATTATACCGTATGTTGCAGCTGACTCAGGAATCGCTAATAATATTTGAATAATCAGAGTTTACAAGATACAGGATCTGTTCCCAAACGCTTAATGAATGTAACTAGAACTGGGTGATCAGTCCGCATGTTTTACACTGTTGTACAGTGCAATTCAATCCACCTACAGAAAAATGGATTCATTACAGTCAATACACTGTGCACATGCTCCAGTAATTAATGCAATACAATAAATATAACTGCTAAAGTTACCATGGAAACCAAATGAAATATATATAAACTATAAATAACTATAAATAAAATATAAATGAGTGTGTATATATAAACATTTTCGATTAAATTTATGCACATAATGGGAGGAATAAAGCGGAATTTGATTACATGCATGACTTTATTATTTTTCTCTCCATATATTGCTTATTGTTTTCTTTCGTGGCGAACAGTAACAGTCACGAGATATTTGAAATTATTTAAAAATCTGTCATTTGGTTTTGTTTTGGGTTGTTTTTTTTTGTTTTGTTTTTTCATTCGCATTGGAGGTCTGTTAGAAAAACTATACAGATTCTACAGGGTGCCCAAAAAGTCAGGAACAAATGGGAATGTTGAATCGGGAACGAGGACCGGGACATGTTGAGCAAATTCCGCAAAAAACAAAACAAACAATAAAACCCACGATACCACGGCTGAGAAAATGCGTAGCGTTTAAAGTGCACCTATTGTGTATTTTCGAACATTCCCGTTCATGCAGTGTGTTATATACGTAGCTGTTTTGTGAATGTAAAACATCTGCAAAGTTTCACAAATCAAAGCGCACGACAAACGGAGTTATCGACTCCCGAAAGAAGGAATCGACTCTGAACAGCTGAATCGACTCGTTAGCGATTCCAGACTTTACTTCCTGTACTAACCTACGTAGGTTCGTAACAATAAACCCCGCCTCTGGTCTTCATCGGCTGCTTGCCTACAGCGGTAGACCAATCACAACAGACTGGGATTTCTGACCAATCAGAGCTGAAAGGAGGAGTTTGGAGCGAACCTTTAGAACGAATCATTTAATGAGTTGTTTGTGACACTGGAGGAAAAACGTGATGCTGCAGTACGAGAGCGTTAAAACAAAATTAGGCTCGTTTCAAATCCATAATAGGTGCGCTTTAAGATTTTAGAGCGTGTAGAGCATATGTCGTAAATAATAATTGCAAAATATATACAAAGTTTATGTCTCATTGGTTCCTAACTTTTCAGGCATCCTGGACATTAAATCCAGTATAATAAGCAAGTTAAGCAAATCATAAGATCCGAACTTGTGTTGTAAATGTAAACACAAATATAAAATGAATATATATGGCACAGATACATGTTGCTAAACCCTGACTTACTGCTAGTCATAGTCTCGTTCTTTCCTTCTGTTTCTGTCTCTCTCTCGCTCACACACGCACACAGACCTGTCCTGCCCTGCCTGACTCATCCTCAGGTGAACTTATCCCTTCAGAAGAAAATGTCGAGTTGCCGTCTTGACAGTGAGATCTCATTCATCACTCCTGCGTGTGGATGATGCAGTGCTGCTTATTTTAGCAAATGGGGTTGCAATGTTTTCCTCCATATATCACTGGGACGTGTTATTTCATTTCAGATTCATTTCTCTCTCTCTCTCTCTCTCTCTCTCTCTCTCTCTCTCTGTGATGTGACCTTGCTTTCTTATCGCTAGAATGCATTTTACATCTGATCAAGAAAAGCCACATGGGTTCCTTTAGCCCGGGTGCCTTCTAACTTCATTCATTTATTTGCTCGATGCAACACAGCCAGTTTTATCCAGTTCGGCGTTCCCGGAAACCAAATTGTTCTCATTGTGAATGTGTTGAGTCTATTTTCGGAGTCAAGGGAACAGAAACAGACCGGGGGTGAGGGGGTGGGTGTGTGTGGGGGGTGGGGGGGTGGGGGGGTAAGCATTCGTCTGAAACCCCTGCCGTCTCAGCCTAATTGTCCAGAAATCGAAAGTCAAGTCAAGAAACAATGGCGAAGCGATTTTCAGCGAACAAACTTTTTTTTTATTTTGCTCTAGGACTAATCGTGTCTTGTGACCAGAAACATGACACCTGTTTTGAATTGTTAAGCTGCTCCATTAGAGGTAAAAATAGATTATGAGAGGGAGTGATGGAGCAACCAGGGACAGATAACCCTACATAACCCTTCTAACGGAGCGCCTGCTACATAGGGAAACTAACTCAAAGGTCAAGCAAACAATCATTTATTACGAGATAAGAAATATAATGTCATAATCGGGGCAGTTTGTAATGTTTTAAAGTGTGTGTAAATGTACAATGACTACATTGTTACAGCTATACTTCCTGGTATTATAATGCAACAGATCAGGTTCGGTTTGAAGTTTCTGTTGAAATATTTCAGGCCCTGAAATGAGCTCCGCCTCCGTATGGAAGAGAACAGCTTAGCTCTGCTGATTTCACAAGACGTACCAACACCCGAGGTTAATCCATTTTTTTTAAAAATACGCCCTCGGGTTGCCCTCACGACTCTTGACAAGCGAGAGGAGGACAAGGAGGTGCTTTAGGTCCGGAACGCATTTGCCCTGCATAGTAACACGCAAACATGCGTTAAGGACTTCCTTACTAATCGAATATAGAAAAAGCAAATGAATTATTTCAAAAGTATTTTACGCATTTTTGACTTGTTTGCTCGTTCCTCCGAAGGGGTCGTCTACACACTTCGCTTCAGCGACTTCAGCAATAGGACCCCTCTTAAATGGTGTCGAGGAAAGAGCAAGGGTGAGATTTACTCAGAGTGGGCGGTGCTGGATGGCGAGAAGGCGAAGGCTTTCAGCACGGATATAATAAAGCAGAAAATTCTCATTCTCAAGTGTATTCATCACAGCAAGTGCAATTCATTTTGCAGGCAGCAGAGGGCTCTAAAATGACAGATTGCCACTTTAATGCTAATTTCAAGTTTAGATAAGACAGGCTGGTGGAGAGGTTAACATGGTGGCGCAGCACGTCCTGTCGTCCCCATTCTGGGTGTATTCCTGCCTCACGCCCAGTGTTCCCATTATAGTCTCCAGATCCGTGTGACCCTGACCAGGATAAAGCACTCCCTCATGATGATATATGAATGATTGATGGGTGGATAACTGGATTTATTTCCCACGCTTGGCCGTACTCTAGCGTTTAAGGGTTGTAAATAACTGAGAAAAAATGAGATAACATCCTAAACTGTACATTTCCTGAATTCGTGAACGAATAAATCATTGTTTTGATGTCAGTTTTGGAACTGTTATGCAGAATCAGCATTTTTAACACTACATCCCATTGCACGATATGAATGACATTTATTTATTTATTTATGAATCAAGACAATAGTGAAAACACAAAGAAAAAAAACTACAGTTACAACCGAGGGTGTTCGGAGTTTGCATGTCCTCCCTGTGCTTCGGGGGTTTCCTCTGGGAACTCTGGTTTCCTCCCGTACTCCAAAGACATGCGTTCTAGGCTGATCGTCATTTCTAATTTCAAGTCCGTAGTGTGTGATTGTTCCCTGTGACGGGTTGGCACGCTATCCAACGTGTCTCCTGTCTTGTGCCCCAAGTTCCCTGGTGTAGGCCTGGTATAACCCTATGCAGGATAAGCAGTATAGCGGTATAGAAGATGGATGGATGGACGTCTAACTGATTTGTAAACGTCTTTACTGACTGACTAGGGGAAAGATAGTCGCAGGTTTAAATCACTTGGCGTGGTATAGGAATGTTCACCCATTTAGATTAGACTTTATTCATTTTCCAGAAACTTTCAATCTGAGCAGATGGTCGTTGAAGGGACTTACTCACTCTCCTTAACGGTCCTCAGATTTGAACAGTTTTCAGGTCACTATCTTAGAACCTTAACTGCTGACACGCCACGGCCCGATAACACGTCCCTGACCTTTCTCTGACCACAGGCACCGACTCCCCGAGGCACTCGCCCTGCCAAGATTAAATAAAGACAGAGGACAATGCAGTGATCGTTTAAGTAACAGAATTAAAATGTTGTTTACTCAGAGAGAGAGAGAGCGAGAGAGAGACAGAGAGTGAGAGAGAGAGAGAGAGAGAGAGTGAGAGAGAGTGAGAGAGAGAGAGAGAGAGAGAGTGAGAGAGAGAGAGACAGAGAGTGAGAGAGAGAGAGAGAGAGAGAGAGAGAGAGAGAGAGAGAGAGAGAGAGAGAGAGAGAGAGAGAGAGAGTGAGAGAGAGAGAGAGAGAGAGAGACAGAGAGTGAGAGAGAGAGAGAGAGAGAGAGAGAGAGACAGAGAGTGAGAGAGAGAGAGAGAGAGAGAGAGACAGAAGGAGTGAGAGAGAGAGAGAGACAGAGAGTGAGAAGAGAGAGAGAGAGAGAGACAGAGAGTGAGAGAGAGAGAGAGAGAGTGAGAGAGAGAGAGAGAGTGAGAGAGAGAGAGAGAGAGAGAGAGACTGATGCTTGGATTGTTTGTTTGGATAGTAAGTTTTGATTCCAGTTGGCTTTGGCGTCGTGAAAAGGCCCCGAACCAACAGTAAATACGACTCCTTTATATCCACTGGAATTAAATGACGTAGTCCTCGAACTGTGAACAACAGGAAAGAGCTGATAAACCACGACCCTAACGAGAGACAGATGGAGGCAAAGGTTAAGACGTTGAGAATGTCCGTCCTGCGCAGCTTGAGGTGATGATCCAACCGTGTGTGTGTGTGCATCAGATGTAGGAGAGAGAGAGACAGACCGTAAGTGAACGTGGAAGAAAGTGAGTGTGTGCATATGTTTGTGCTCCTCACACACACAAACGTCTAAAGCTCACATCTGCGAGCGCTGACCATGGGAAGTGAGTTGATTAAAAGAACCAAGCTGCACCTGTTACATCACAAGATCCTAATCTATGATAAATATGAACGTAATATTATAAAAAGGGAATAGAAGGCAATAAGCACGTCCCGACTGCATACGTAGTGGACGGATGGTCACATTTACATCTTATTCATTCGACAGATGCTTTTATCCAGTGACTAAGCAGTGAGTCAGGACGTTCTCTAAGCACAGAGCTGTTGAAAGACTTTAGCGTCCATCCATCTTCTACCGCTTATCCTTTTCAGGGTCACGGGGGAACCTGGAGCCTCTCCCAGGGAGCATCGGGCACAAGGCGGGGTTACACCCTGGACAGGGTGCCAGTTCATCGCAGGACACAATCACATACACACTCACACACCCATTCATACACTACGGACACATTGGACATGTCAATCAGCCTACCGTGCACGTCTTTGGACTGGGGGAGGAAACCGGAGTACGTGCTAACTGCGCCTTTTTTCTCTACCTTCATTTTTCTCTTTCAAGATTCTGCACACTTGCATTTTTCTTCCTCACTTTCTATTACTCTTTCCTTTCCTATCCTCCCTCTCTCCCTCTCTCTATACAGTGTACTTGGATATTTATCTTTCTGACAGTATTGATTCTTCATGTCTTGTGAGAAGTAAAGCTGTAACCTCGCGTGAGAAAGTCTTCAGAACGGACTTACGCGTGGACGTGCAGTGGAATGAACAACTGTAATCACTTTGTAACCTTTATAACTGTACCCAATGATAAGATGTCATAAAATCTCAGAACTCTGATCTGTTACACCATTGCAGAACTCTGGAGATCGCACTTTAGGACCCAAGAGTCAAGTGTTTGGAGAAATGTTGTCTAAATAAAGACATAGACAGTGCTGGATAATCTTTCAGCTTATCAACGTTATGGTCACATGATTGTTTCATTTAATGATTAGATTTTTTAAATAAATAAATAAATAAATAAGTGTGTGAGTGTGTAAGTGATTGTGCCCTGTGATGGACTGGCACCCTGTCCAGAGTGTACCTCGCCTTGTGCCCGATGCTTCCTGGGATAGGCTCCAGGTTCCCCGCGACCCTGAAGAAGGAGTAAGCGGTAGAAGATGGATGGATGGATGGAATTTTGAATCTTAAATCGGATGTCATATTAGTCTTAAATCAAGACTTGTTACGTATGTTGGTGTTATAAATGAACGCAGATAAGCATGAGACTAAAGCTGTAGTGAATATCAACTTAAAATATTAAAATAAGCAAAAACCTCCACAAAAGGGAGGGGGAGGGGGGGGGTTGTGTTAAAGGCATCACTGAGACCGTCATGGTGCTTACACTGTAAATAAAGTTACAGCTTTTTTTCACCTCCCTTTTGTTGCCATTGTTGCCTCTGAACAGGCAAAGGCAACTCCCAGTTCACATTATTCTGTGTGTGTGTGTGTGTGTGTGTGTGTGTGTGTGTGTGTGTGTGTGTATGTGTGTGTTTGCATGTTTGAGAGAAATAAAAACACTATAAGCCACTTGTAATGCCCATAAAGCAGATGGTGGTAATATCATCCCCCCACAGTGCAGGCACACATACACTCTAACCACACGGCATTACGAGACATAAATACACGAGATGTGAGGGTAAAGTACAAACTAATGCATGGGATCAAGAGCCTCGCAGTAGTAAACAGCTGGCTGAAAGCCCGTAAACAAACGTTGCGGTCTTTCTGCTCTTTATGGTCTGCAGCCGTGTGGTCGCATTCAGAATCAGTAACAAAGCCGAAATTAATCAGATCTGTTTATCAACAGAATCAGAGGCATGCCTTTCGTCTTTCAGTGGCTACGTTCGCTCAATTCATTTCTTATCCATCTCTGATGATGAGAAACAGTTCTCAGCTCAGACTTCCAGATGTTTTCTGCCATGTGTGCGTGCGTGTGTGTGTGTGTGTGTGTGTGTGTGTGTGTGTGTGTGTTAGTCTGATATAAAGATGTGCACAGAATCCCATTCCAGTCCGGATATTACATCGATCACTCACACCTGATCACTGAATGCACCTGTTTCCTGTTCCAGTCCCATTCCCTTAACTGTATTTAAATGCTTCATTCAGTGTCACGTCACGTTCTTTTTGCGAGGTTTTGCCACTTTTCCGTGCATCTCCGAGCCTTTTTCTCTGCATAGTGGTTTCTTGTTTGAGACTTCCGCTTTACTTCCTGTTTACTTCTACGCCCTGCATGTATGTATGTATGTATGTATGTATGTATGTATGTTTGTGTTGCCTGGTTGATTGGCTCATGCCTGCCCACTGTTTATGAGTTTGTCTGACAGTTTGGATTGCGAGGGGTTAGTGGTTATCATGTTTGCCTCGCATGTCTGGGGTTGGCAGTTCAAAGCCCACCTCAGCCTTGTGTGCGTGGAATTTGCATGTTCTCCCTGTACGTCCAAAGACATGATTGGCGTTTCCAAATTGTCCGTAGTGTGTGAATGTGTTGCGACTGTGCCCTGTGATGGGTTGGCACCCTGTCTAGGGTGTCAGTTACTATACCTTGTGCCCCATGTTCCCTGGAAAAGCACTCCTGTGACCCTGTGAACAGAAAACGAATAGATGGATGGATGGGTATTTGCCTTGCAATACAATTATGTTCCTCTAAATGACAATACAAAAGACGGACCCATGAGGACAACACTCAAGTGTAACAAGTGTTTGAACCTTAATCTACCTTAATTTTGACTAAAAGAGCTGATAAAAGTATATTCATTCATTCATTCATCATTTTATCCTGGACAAGGTTGTGATAGAGCCTATCTAGGGAACACTGGGAGCAAGGTGGGAATACACCCTAGAGGGGAAGCCAGTCCATTGAAAAGCACACACTCATTCACACCTGAAGGCAATTTAGCGTATTACTTTAGTGTACCAATCAATGATGCCATGTTTTTTTTCTTTTGGAAGTAGGACGAGAACCCAGAGGAAACCCCTCATGGACACGGGGAGAAAATGTTGAATTCTACACCAGCAGTAACCCAAGCTCGGGATCGAACTGGGGACCCTGGAGGTGTGAGGTTGGAACGCTACCCACTGCAAAAATTAATATACACCTATGTTTTATTCTACCAAACTACTACTGGAAACCATAAGCTGTCACTTATCCTATTCCAGTGTTACGGGCATTAAAGTGTAGATATCAGTGTCCACCAGGGCAGAGTAGCTGATACCCTCCAACCTGATCGAAACACATCTGCTTCCTCCATCTTTATCCCCAGATAATCAGATCAGAGCCATTCAGAACTCGAGTGCTGATCTCGAATTAGGTCAAGTCCTGATCAATACAATTACAAGCAGGGACATGGAGCTGAGCCCATGATAGAGCTTTTCGACCATCGTTAGTGTGTGACATTATTGTATTGGTATAACGGGTAGAAATATCCATATAAATAAGCCTAGGAGTGTTTGATGCGCAAGTATGACGCCAAAACAATTTGACACACATAGTGCCCCTATTTCCTTTCTAAAAAAAGGTTCTAATAATTCAGTGAGCTCCAAATGGAGCTCATTCATCTTTTTAGTCCTACCTTTATAGTGAGTTTCGGAGCATCTGTTAGTTCAGGATATAGTTCAGAATTTATTTAATGGAAGCCATTTTCCCCTTACACCAAAGATAGTAAATCAAGCACTAAGAAACCTGGTATGCTGTAGTAATGTGATTTCTTAACAGTAGAACCATTTCTTCTTAATGACCTCAGTGACTTTTTGCTTACCTCAGGCTTGGAAATACAGTTTAGATAGATACGTTATTGCTAAGATCTTAATGAGCTACTCAAACTCGAAGACTGTGTAAAAGATATAAAAGCTTATTTGAGTAGAAATGTCCTCCGTCTAAGCCCAACAATACTGATGTTGGGTATTAATTCCCGCTCCTATACTCTGTACTCCCTCTACAAGCCAGATTGAGCCATACAAGTCTCCAACATCATCCTCAAGTTTGCTTGAGGTAGGACTGCTGTCCAACAGTGACGAACAGATTTTATGTCATACAGTGGTGACAAACGTTCCTCGAACATTCGCATGACGGACGAGCTGGTGGCTGACTTCGGGAAGAAGTGCACGAGAAGTTACCGCACACTCTTGATCTCTTGAGAGAGTCCCACACTTCAAATATCTGGTCCGCACACGCACCGAGAAGGCGGTGAAGAAAGCACAAAAGTGATTTACTATTTCTGCAGAATGAGGACGTTCAAATTTGAGAATTTGTAATGAAGAATTTCACTGCAGGAATGATATACTCTATAGCTCGGTGTATGTGACAAATACAGACTTGAAATTGAATGATTGATGATTTTGCCTCTGAGCTTGACAGCTCCTCTGTAAAATCAAAAGCCACAAATAAGATGCATCTAGATGCTGGTTTATCATTTGATTCCCATGTAACTAACGTCTCTGCCATGGATTGGCACCCCGTCCAGGGTGTACCTCGCCTTGTGCCCGATGCTCCCTGGGATAGGCTCCAGGTTCCCCACGACCCAGTAGGATACGCTGTATAGAAAATGGATAGATGGATGGATGTAACTAACATCTTAAAGACTTACTTATTATCATCTACGATACAGAGCCAAATGAATAAATATAATCATCCTACCTGACACTGAGAATCTAGTGCATGTTTCGATAACTTTCCATTTATAGATGTTGTTACATATTGTGTCTATAAAAAAAGCTTCAGCTAGTTCACACCGCACCAGCTGATGTCCTAACCAGAAACAATAAGCCAGAGATCATTATCCCAGTCTTACTCAAGCTACAATGGCAACCAATTAAGTTCCACATTGCCTACAATGTCCTGCTTATGATGTTTAAATCTCTGAATAGTTAAAGCTCTGGTGTATAATGCTGATCTCCCGATACAGTATAACCCATCCCAAGTGCCAATCAGTCACAGTTCAGACAATGGAAGATGTTTTTCCTTATATCGCCCTTAACTTCTTTAAGCACATTGATATTTGGACCTCAGAATACAGTTTTCCCCTTAACATTAGGACCAGAATTTGCAAATTCAAGTAAACGATTTAACACATGACATGGTTTGCGCCGAGTTCAGTCACTATCGGTCAAAGACACCATCAGAAACGTTTGTCAGCATCAAATGTTTAGAAACAGACACACCCTATTCACTACATAATGTAGGCCAGGGATCATGTTTAAACGATCTTTTGGACATGACTGGAACGAGGCCCGCTATGTAGTGAATATGGTGCGGTTTCCGAGATCTGATATACTAGGTGTTCTTTCCCCAGACAAAAAGAACTGGCTTGATCGCTTACTGTATTGTGCCCACATGAAACTACTGACATGCACACTACAACCATGAAAAAGCTGTTTCCGCTTCCACCCTTTGACTGTACCAGACAATTAGCTAGCTTACCGTATCGATTATACCTAGCTTTATTATCACAAAAAAAAGAGAAAATTTCTCAATATTTCGCTTGACTGTGATGACAAAGAGGCTTTGTGTTCTGAAAAGCTGAACTACATTTGGTCCAACATGAAACAAATACTGTTGTATACTTTAGTATTGACTTGGGTAAACCATAGTAAATTGTAGTATAATGTAGTATGTTATAGTATTTACTAAACTCTGTCAATATATACTATATAAAATAAATTAACTACAACTGTAGGGAATATATAGATAAACAGTGTTTTACATATTAGAGCTATTATAGACTATTATGGGATACTACAGTGTATTATATACTATATATATATATATATATATATATATATATATGTTGTGTTTTTTACTATAGTAGAGTTACCACAATAACTATAGTACAATTATCGCAACAAATGACCTCATATCACTGCAGTTTATTATAGTATCCTTACTATAGTAAGGTTCAAAAACACTGTAGTAATTAGGGTTAGGGGTAGGGCTAACCCCAACCCTAAACCCTAACCCTAGGGTTCCATTTTCTATAATAAATTAAAATACTATAATATTTTCTCATGCGGGGTCGTTCAGTTGATAATCGTTCCTGTAGAAGAAAGTCCGAACACATTAGCCCAGTCCTATTCAAGCCTCACACATTCTGCAGAATTGATTTCCCTAATCTAAGACATCTGATCAGAATAAGCAAGAGAGAGCTTCGTGTAGCGTCTGGAGTCAGGTGTGTTAAAGGAAAACAATCTGGAACTGTGATTTTGGCACCGCTACAGTGTACACTGTGTAACACCACCATCTGGTCATGAACATTTGGTAGAATTTACTGACTTTTAGTTCTGTTGACTTGTCAACCTCCAGGTGTTGGGGGGATTGATTCGCGTCCCTGCCCTGTGGTGTGTGTGGAGTTTGTGTATGTGTGTGAGTGGGTATGTGAGTGTGCCCTGCGATGGATTGGCACCGTGTCTAGGGTGTACCCTGGCTTGTGCCCCATGCTCCCTGGGATAGACTCCAGGTTCCTCATGTCCCTGAAGTGGTACAGAAGATGGAAGATCCATCCTCTACTTCTATGATTTTGTTCGAATGTCAACACTTTATTATAGACGGAGTATGATTGTTCTATTTGGTTCATTCTTTCATCTTCAGTAAGCGCTTTATCCTGGTCAGGGGCGTGGTGGATCCGGAGCCTATCCCTGGAACACTGGATCTGAGGCCTGGAATACACCCTGGATGGGACATCAGTCCATCTCCGGACACCATGCACACAGACAATCACACACTCGTTCATTCCCGGGAGCAATTTCCGCCTACTTGTATATTTTTGGAGGTTGGAGGAAACCAGAGAGCCTTGAGAAAACCTGTGGAGACACTGGCAAATGATTATCAAATGATTAATCCAATATGTGCAATACACCCAACCATTAACAAGTGGAGACAAAAATCAGCCTGAGTGAGCAGTGTAATTGCAGATCTGGCAACACAACCCATTACTGACTCTTCAGGGAGCAAATGGAAAAGTAACAACACGTCGGTTGACTCCTTTCTGTCCGGAATGTTTCAGAAAAACCTTTTAATATGTGTGCAAAATGTTTTACATGATCAGAAATATCTCATTTTATACTAGCACAAAGCTAAATTTGCTATCCGGCAAATGTGCTACGATCATGTAGCTACTGTATGTTAAGCAAACACAGGAGAAAAAATATATACCAGCAGATTAACAGTTGTGGTGGTGTAACAAGGAGACTATAGCTAATTAATTGATGTAATGAAGACTAGCATGGTATTATCTGAAGAGGAACTAGCATTAGCATTAACTATCATGCGCCAGAACTCCAATATCAGCCTTATTAACTCCAGTAACACTACTGATCCCATGTTTGTCTTACAAAGTGTATTTCTGTGTGCTTTCACAAAGCAAAATACTATAACTTTTATACATTTTATGTGCCAAAATACATTTTAGTCACATTGGAGCAGATCCCTGTCAACATTTAATTGGATTTGATTTGATTTGATCAGTCACTTTATCCTAGGATGGACCTTCATATTGTGTTAGCGTGTTAGTAAGACAAACCTTTTGCTGCATTATAGTTATAAATCCGGAGGATGAGACGTGCCTGCACAACAAAGTCATACCTGATGGCCATTATCAGAGTGCTGAGAGTGAAGGGAAGATGAGTCGCGTCCAGGAGATAATGGAAAAGACTACATTAAGATACTCACAATAATTGTGCGCATTAAGGCTCACTACCCAGAATTCTACAGAGGAGAAATGCTGACAGGAAGTGCCCTAATGCATTCCCCGATGGCCTCAGTGATCGATTCTCCTCCCAGCTCACGCAGCTGTGTGTAAAATCATTATAGTGTGAAATCTCTGACGCTGTGAGAATGCAGCTGATCATATGGAGCTCTTCATCGTCTTTCATAACTTTAGCGTATTACTCCAGATGGTTTATATGAGAGTGAGGGAAATGGGGAGCTTTTTCTCAGGGATTGTTCTGCGTAACACATCTGTGTAATAAGACAAAAAGGGCAACTTGTTACTGAGAGAAATATAATACACTGCCATCCACCTCCACCAGCTTCAACCTTGCAGATTAAGGAAAACAGACATCTTCTTCAAGGGGATACGTTTAATCGTATAGATGTTTTACAACATGCAAT
>CM022777.1:6097108-6112108 GCA_012411365.1 Ameiurus melas
TCCATCTTCTGTTCCGATTATCCGACACAGGGTTGCGGGGCCTATCCCAGGGAACTCGGAGCACAAGGTGGGGGCCAACCCATCTCACACACACTCCAGACGATTTCGAAATGCCTGTCAGCCTACAATACATGTCTTTGGACTAGAGGAGGAAACTAGAGTACCTGAAGGAAACCCCTGAAGCACAGGGAGAACATGCAGGCTCCATGTACACAAGGCAGGACGTAGACGGGAATCGAACCCCCCAACCCGGTAAGTACAAGGCAAACGTTCTAACCACTAAACCATGCCCACGTTAGCTTACATTTCCTGGGTTCCTATGGTATTTACTTTACTTCCATAAGAGATCATTTAAAAATAATACGCAACAGCTTTTATTTACTATATCTGATTTGCATTGGGTCAAAAGTTAATGTCTTGGGGTACAAAATTCTCAGGATACTTTGCTGGAATTGTTGCCCGTTCCTCTGGAAAGATCTATGAGATTCACGTCAGGGCTTTGCGTCGGACAATCCTAAACATTCCCATAAGAATATGAATATGTCTGTGCATTTAAAAGAGCATTTAAAGAGTTCAGTGTAGCAATTTGGACTGAGATGTTCCGATGGTGGGAATCGAGTCCTGTTGATCCTCAATCCTCAGCTCTTTTACTGCTTCTGGAGAATCCATGGTTCCCCTCGGTACTGACCTATGATGCCCGTTCACTGCTTCGAATAAATGACCGATGACAGACTGAAAGTCATTGGTGTCTAACCGAGAGTCGCACGGGATGAGTCTCAAGCCCATCATTCATCTCTTCGGGGGATGAGTCTCAACCCCACCCTTCATCTCTTAGGGGGATGAGTCTCAACCCCACCCTTCATCTTTTAGGGGGATGAGTCTCAACCCCACCCTTCATCTATAACGGGGATGAGTCTCAACCCCACCCTTCATCTCTTAGGGGAATGAGTCTCAACCCCACCCTTCATCTATTATGGGGATGAGTCTCAACCCCACCCTTCATCTCTTAGGGGAATGAGTCTCAACCCCACCCTTCATCTCTTAGGGGGATGAGTCTCAACCCCACCCTTCATCTCTTAGGGGGATGAGTCTCAACCCCACAATTCATCTCTTAAGGGAATGAGTCTCAACCCCACAATTCATCTTTTAGGGGGATGAGTCTCAACCCCACAATTCATCTTTTAGGGGGATGAGTCTCAACCCCACAATTCATCTCTTAAGGGGATGAGTCTCAACCCCACAATTCATCTCTTAAGGGGATGAGTCTCAACCCCACAATTCATCTCTTAGGGGGATGAGTCTCAACCCCACAATTCATCTTTTAGGGGAATGAGTCTCAACCCCACAATTCATCTCTTAAGGGGATGAGTCTCAACCCCACAATTCATCTTTTAGGGGGATGAGTCTCAACCCCACTCTTTATCTTTTAGGGGGATGAGTCTCAACCCCACAATTCATCTCTTAAGGGGATGAGTCTCAACCCCACAATTCATCTCTTAGGGGGATGAGTCTCAACCCCACAATTCATCTTTTAGGGGGATGAGTCTCAACCCCACCCTTCATATATAAAGGGGATGAGTCTCAACCCCACTCTTCATCTCTTAGGGGAATGAGTCTCAACCCCAACCTTCATCTATTACGGGGATGAGTCTCAACCCCACAATTCATCTTTTAGGGGGATGAGTCTCAACCCCACAATTCATCTTTTAGGGGGATGAGTCTCAACCCCACAATTCATCTTTTAGGGGGATGAGTCTCAACCCCACAATTCATCTTTTAGGGGGATGAGTCTCAACCCCACAATTCATCTCTTAAGGGGATGAGTCTCAACCCCACAATTCATCTTTTAGGGGGATGAGTCTCAACCCCACAAATCATCTCTTAAGGGGATGAGTCTCAACCCCACAATTCATCTCTTAAGGGGATGAGTCTCAACCCCACAATTCATCTCTTAAGGGGATGAATCTCAACCCCACAATTCATCTCTTAGGGGGATGAGTCTCAACCCCACAATTCATCTTTTAGGGGGATGAGTCTCAACCCCACAAATCATCTCTTAAGGGGATGAGTCTCAACCCCACAATTCATCTCTTAAGGGGATGAGTCTCAACCCCACAATTCATCTCTTAGGGGGATGAGTCTCAACCCCACAATTCATCTCTTAAGGGGATGAATCTCAACCCCACAATTCATCTCTTAGGGGGATGAGTCTCAACCCCACAATTCATCTTTTAGGGGAATGAGTCTCAACCCCACAATTCATCTCTTAAGGGGATGAGTCTCAACCCCACAATTCATCTTTTAGGGGATGAGTCTCAACCCCACTCTTTATCTTTTAGGGGGATGAGTCTCAACCCCACAATTCATCTTTTAGGGGGATGAGTCTCAACCCCACAATTCATCTCTTAAGGGGATGAGTCTCAACCCCACAATTCATCTCTTAGGGGGATGAGTCTCAACCCCACCCTTCATATATAAAGGGGATGAGTCTCAACCCCACTCTTCATCTCTTAGGGGAATGAGTCTCAACCCCAACCTTCATCTATTATGGGGATGAGTCTCAACCCCACAATTCATCTCTTAGGGGGATGTGTCTCAACTCCACCCTTCATCTATTACGGGGATGAGTCTCAACCCCACAATTCATCTTTTAGGGGGATGAGTCTCAATCCCACAATTCATCTTTTAGGGGGATGAGTCTCAACCCCACAATTCATCTTTTAGGGGGATGAGTCTCAACCCCACAATTCATCTCTTAGGGGGTGGAATTAGGGTTTTTTTTCTTCTCGTAAATAAGTTCACCAGTAAGTTCAGTGGTCGCATCCACGGACTGTCAGAGAGCCAGTGTTGACCATTAAACCGCTGAACTTTATTCTCACTCACTATCAGTAAGCTCTTATCCTTGTCAGGCTCGCAGTGGATCCAGAGCTTATCCCATATTACAAACAGATAGGGATGAACAGAGTCGCTAGACTATTTCGTCCCGGACAGATGCTTCTCGAAGTTGATGTTGACGCATTTTTACGATACATAACCCCATAGCCTGTTTCCCAGAGCCACCGTGCCGTTCTAGCCCTGCAGCTTCAACTGGCATGCTTCACACCAAACCAGACGTTCACGTCTTCTAGAGAAAATAACGACGAAAATTCTTCCTCTGCATATCTGTGCTGTGGTGAAGCATCGTGATTGGAATGATTATAATGAGTTTAAACACGTTCGATTTTGTCATAAATATAAAAACAGATTTTTTTCGTTTGGAAAACATTCCGATAGAGTCAAATATAACACGTAGTTTGGTTCTAGAGGCAAGATATTTAATTATATATATTTAATAAAAAAATCTATTTGTCAGGTTGCCTTAAATGAAAAATCCACCTAATGCACCTCCATGATTTAAACTCTGAGAGTGGGGCTTTTACTGCTGACTCGGTATGACACAGTTTTCTATTTTTTTGTGGTGTTTAACCGGACTTGGGTTCTGTTTTGTCGTATAGTCCTAGCAGCTCAACTATACAGTCATTCTTTCCTTTTCGTGTCAAATGTCTTTTCTTTCTCTTTTTCCTCGACTCTCGATTGAACACGAGAAACTAATACACTGAACGTTGCTGTGTTCGTGAACGTGAACGTGAACGTGCGTACAGTACATATCGCTATACCATAGAAAACCTGCACACCTGCACGCTCGTGCTTACAAAGAATGTCTTTTCTGCTCTGTCTCACGCCCACTGATCTTAATTCTGTAATGAAAATTCAGCTGGAGTGCCGGGGTCAGGACAGGCCTCTGACTGAGAGGCTTTTCCTTTCTCGTCCTCTTCTGCACGCCAAGTCATTAAAGCGAGGATGAATGCCAGTGTCGTGTGTAATGAAAGTCGTCTCCTAAACACTAAGAACAGAAGCGGACAGAAGGATAAGGCAGTGAGAGGCGCCGTGTCTCTGGGTGAACATCAAGCAGTTTAAGAGCTGCAGGTGAGAGATATATCACTGTCCTTACTGAGGAAGAGACAGACATACAGCGAGACAGACAGGCAGGCAGACAGAGATAGACAGACAGCGACAGACACACACAGAGACAGACAGCGACAGACAGATTTGAGATGATGAGAATAAATCAGTGAGAGAGAGAGAGGGAGAGAGAGAGGGAGAGAGAGAGGGAGGAGAGAGCGAGAGAGAGAGGGAGGGAGGGAGAGAGAGAGGGAGGGAGAGAGAGAGAGGGAGGGAGAGAGAGGGAGAGAGAGAGAGAGAGAGAGAGAGAGAGAGGGAGGGAGAGAGAGAGAGAGAGAGGGAGGGAGAGAGGGAGAGAGGGACAGAGAGAGAGAGAGGGAGAGAGCGAGAGAGAGAGAGGGAGAGAGAGAGAGGAGAAAGAGGGAGAGAGAGAGAGAGAGGGAGAGAGAGAGAGAGAGGGAGAGGGAGCGAGAAGGGGAGAGATAGAGAGATTTTCTAGACAGCGAGACAGACATATGAGACAGATAGATGGACAGACAAGACAGGCAGAGACAGGCAGACAGACAGAGACATACAGACAAGGAAGACAGACAGACAGACAGGTAGACAGACAGAGACAGAAAGAGATGTTGATAGACAGACGAGACAGACATAGAGACAGAAAGATACACAGCAACAGACAGAGAGACAGACAGACACACAGACAAACAGACGCAGACCGACAGACAGACAGGTAGACAGAGAAAGATAGACAGAGAGACAGACAGACAGAAAGATACACAGCAACAGACCGACAGACGATAGATGAATCAGAGAGAGGGAGAGAGAAAGAGAGAGAGATTTTCTATTTGCACATATATGTTTTTTGGTATGTGAAGGAGACGTTTGAAAAACAAGATAAAACTGCACCTCATACAGACACAGCTATACCACACACACACACACACACACACACAATCTAAAATTCATAGATATTGTCGTATATTGGCAAATATTGTCTCTGCCCATCAATTATTTATTTATTTATTTATTTATTGCTGAAACGATTTTTCCTTCGTTTTCTCTCAGTTCTAGTGTAATATAAACTCAAAACATCTGTCATCTGCCTTCTTGGATCTCTTTAAAGATTGACCAAGGGTGCCAATAATTATGAAGGCCTTGATGGAAGCTGACTGTTAGTTGGCTTGATATGAAAAGCTATGAGTGGCGTGTCCTTTCATGTTAGGCCAATATTCACAACACGTCTGTTGTGATGAATCTGTTTGGTGTCTCCAGAAACCCTGGTGGACAGGATGAAGTGAATGAGATTTACTTGACTCTAGTTCCCCCTGGTGGTCACACACGCCAATAACACTGCTAGAAAATCAACGACTACTCCACAGTGTTTCGAGACCTTTTCCCAGGACCTTTATTATGCATTACCAATAAACTATACATTAGAGCAATAAATAACGACTGCAGTTCACAGACTGGTGTTCAATGATGTAATAACGATCCACTACTTATCAGCATTTTATGTAGTTAGACCTACTTCATGTTTTTCCAACAAAGCTAAAAATAAATCAATAAAAATATCATTTTCTATCTATCTATCTATCTGTCTATCTATCTATCTGTCTATCTATCTGTCTGTCTATCTGTCTGTCTGTCTGTCTGTCTATCTATATGTCTATCTATCCGTCTGTCTGTCTATCTGTCTCTGATAACAGTTCCCATTATTAAAAGCACATATTCGGTCAGAGACTTTTATTGTGAAAGAGTCTCTTTTTTTCACAATAATTGGAATTCCGGATCCGTTCAGTGAGTCGGATCACTTGGCGCATATCAGTAATAAGAGTCGACTCTTTGGCTTCCCAGCGAACTAACTGCGCGTCTGTTTTCCTAAAGCGGACAAAGTCTGCGATACTAGACTCACTGTTCATAACGTCTCCGTCTAAACACGTCTGAACCGGTTTAATTAAGTCTCAGTACCGTACACTGTACTCTGGAAACCTGCATTGGCATAAAACAATGCTTTATTGTTCTTGCTGTGTGTATGTGTGTGTGATTCATTTAGAAGACAATATAATCCATTAATGTACATGATGTACACTCTACACTGCTTACGAGCAAGAAAACAGATCAACCCTGTACGAGTCGGCTCTCATGATTCACCTAAAAGAGCCGACTCGAAGACTCGACTCGTGTGTGAGCTCGGCAGCCTGTGGTTGTTGTGAACATGAATGTCGTGACTGCTGGGCTTGTGCTTTCGGTTCCAACATGAACGACATCATGGAGGAACAGGAGAAGGAGCAGGACAGTCTGGCGGCCGGGTCTCCGTCAGTGAGGGTACGTTTTATTTATGTGTGTTTGATCTCCTTCTGCAGGAGCTAGCTACTGATGCTAAGAGCTAGCCAGCGCACTGTTTTTTTTATTTTTTATTTCTCTTTATTGTTCTCGTCGCTCTGTTCATAAATAGAATTGTTTTCATGGGAACGGTGTACTGGTTAACCTTTTTAATATTCATACGTGGGGGGAAAGAAAGAAAACAAAAACAAACCATCGAAAGGTAATAACCAATAATCTCAAAGTTTTGCTCCGAGATTTGGTGTGATCTCGCGAGATTTCGTGATTGCATGTGATAAAAGACCTCCCTTTTTAAGATTGCGTTAGGTTCAATTCATTAGGATTAAAAACAACAACAACAACAACATCATTTTGGGGTAATTAACATGATAATCAACACAAAATGCATTTTTCCATGGCTCATTTCTGATGATTACTAAGGGTGCCAATATTTATAGAGGGATACTCCTATGGAGCTTTTATTGTGTATTGACGTACTTACATATACTTATATATACATATATAGTATCTCACAAAAGTGAGTACACCCCTCATGTTTACATGTAGAGATATATATATATATATATATATATATATATATATATATATATATATATATATATATATATATATATAAAAGAAACAATCGTTGTCTAAGAGATACAAAACGTAATAAAATGGTGATTCGTTTGTTTTCAGTAAGTGATCGTATCCTGGTCAGGGTCACGGTGGATTTGGGGGAATACCGAGCATGACGCAGGGATAAACGCTAGATCGGACCTCGGTCGGTTTCACACATTCGCGCACACACACGATCGGCGGTTCACCTTCAGACATGGTTTTTTCAGGAGGTAGGAGGAAACCCGGAGAACCCAGGCAGACCCGAGGAGAACGTGATGACCGGCTGTGCAAAGCAAGAACATCTGGAATGCGCCTCACTCTTTCCGTATGACGTACTGTATAAGAATTTGTACTAAATTACCAGCATTCATGAGGAACTAGGGCGGAGGGGATCAGTCCGTAGGGATCTCCCAATCCCGTTTCTACTAAGGAAACTGAATCGCTAGTTTTTTCCAAAACATTATGGAGCGACAGTTCAAGAACGGGAAGAAACGGGCTGCTGCGCTTCACTGTAGTAAAGATATTTGCTGTGCAAAATTGTTTGTTTATTTCTTTTTTCTTTTTTTTTTTTATCCCTCAAAGGCAGCAGGCAGTAGCAGGAGCGTCCGAGCGAAGCCGGCTTTGGATGGAGGAAACCGAGCGGTTGAGAAGAGAGGACCTTATATAATGGCCAAATCGATCAACATGAAACTGCGTGAGTAAAGGCTCTTAAGATTACTCCTGATTATCCCGAAGGACCTGCTTTTCTGTATTCCGGGTTCGTCGAACGTGACGACGTTACTCTGTTGTGAATGTTTCTTCAGAGAGACCCAGAGAGCTGGCCAGGAGAGTGTTTAAGAAGAAAGGCTTTTCCTCTGGCGGAGCGGTCATGCAGCAGCCCAGGCATGCAGCGAAGAAGTGAGCGATAAGACGTTCAGCCGCTCCGTTAGACTAATAACCGTGATGAGTGATGTATATTTTCCTCACGCGAACGTGTCCGTGCGTTGTACAGTAGAGCTTGTTTAAATTTAAGCGTTTCACGTCGCTGGACTCTGGGTCGAGAAGACCGCGCCGAGTTCCCGCGTTTGTTTCTGGTCAGAGAACGCTGCGTCCGACGACGTTCCGGCCAATCGGAATCGAGAACGTCACTGCGGTTATACGTTACAACGAAGCTGTTTGGGAACAAATCTGAGTTTTACTGAGCATGGTCATATCTGATCTGTGCCACCTGGGAGGGAAAAATCTGAATTAGGTCACTTGAACCATGTAACCATGTAGTGTAAATGTGGATTAAAAGGGGGTGGGGGGGTAAACTTTTGAGTAGGATGATCGTTGTAAACCGTTATTATTTTGTACGTATCTTATGGAGCTTCAAAAGGCCGGTATGAAACGGAAAAACAAATAAGAACTTTAAACAAGAAAATAATTTGCGCTGTTCAAAAGTTTACACCCCCCGGGCTCTTAATGTATCGTGTCGCCTTGTTGAGCATCGGTGAACGTTTGCACCTTTTGTTTAAGGAACATTCCCAGGAACATCTCAAAATAGTAGCACAAACTTATGTGTGTTCCTAGGAAGATATTTCTGAGGAGGGAGGTTTGTGTGTTTTTGTTTCATAACTAAATGTTTGTGAAACCCCGAATCCGTCCATGCTGAGCTGGTTTTAAATGTTCTTTCTTAAGAATGCTGTATGTTTTTATTTATTTATTTATTTTCCCCCCTCAGTAATGTGTTTAAACTGGGATTTGTGTGGGGTTTTTTTTTTTTTTTTTAGTGTGAAGTTCAATAAAGGATATGCAGCACTCAGTCAGAACGCGGAAGACCCACTAGTGTCTCTGGACTCGGACAGGTAACCCAGCACGCCGTTCCACCTTCGTACTTTTTAGGGTTTTATTTGCACATGACAGCAGGAAGCCTTCATCTGCTTCATCTTCCTGTGCATTGTGGACCTGAATCAGCTGAAGTGTCTAAGAATAAAAGTGTGTACTTGGTGCAAAGTGTTTCTGATTCGTTTCCCAATTGTTTCTCCTTCAGTGACGTAGAGCTGGAGTATTCATCCGGATATTCCTCGGCAGAGGTAAGACACGACCACGATGATGAGGATGATGATGGCTAACTCAGACGATTAACCGCTTTGTTCTTTACCAGTAGTACGCTTAGATAGGAAGTTAGTGAGGATTCAAATCACGTGACACTCTTTAACCTAGATTAAAGCAGAAGGACTAAAGATTTGATAATCCTTTGATCTTTTTTTTTTTTTTACCTAACCTACTTGGTTTAAATGTTTTATTGTGGCAGTTGTATACGGTGTTTGACTATCAAACAAGCTTTAACTGCTGTCAGTTTTATCTCTACCAGTGTTATTGTTCAGAGGTGTGAATCTTTTGGGGTCTCCCTCCCCTCTCCTCCCACCTTGCCCATCACGCTGCTCAGCAGCAGCTAAACACAGAGTCACGATACTCTACACACAGAAACCCAACACTGTCCTGACTAATTTTATACCAGACATGCGGCTTTAAAATAATTTATTAGTGTCTACTGATTGAGAATGTCTGTTTCCATTCGGAAAGCCAGTGTACTGCTAGAAAGAATGAAGTCAAATTAAGATGCGTGGATTTATTTATTTTTTCAATGAATCATTTTTGCAAAAACTAGTTGCATTCCAAAGTGAAATAGGGTTGTAACGGCGTCAGGGTTTCACGGTTAACACCATTTTAGAGTAATTTCTCCAGCCCGGCGAGTACTCACCGGTGAGAACGGTTCGGTGGCAGGATTTTGAAGTCTGCGTGCGAGAGATCACGGCTTCCGATTTTTTAAAAAGCGCGCTCAGTTTATTCATATTTTTTTTCCCTCTGGATTAAATCGTGTAGACCGAACACCTCTGCGACTGTTTAGTTTGCTCAAATGTCTCCTATCACTATTTTGTGTTCATGGGCAAGTAACAGCCAGTTGAACTGTTACTAAAGGAAATGAGATTCCTACGTTCACACGCGCAGCAGATCCCTGAACCCAGTTTATCATCCATCAGTTTGTTCAGGAGGCCGAGAACAAAATGTAAGCACAATAATGATGATAATTTAAGGAGGAACAAAGCTAATGGAGGTACAAAGCTAATGCCAAACAGTTACATGTTATGAACTTTAGATACAGCACGGGAAATGGATTTTAGTAGATTTTAATAGTACAGATAGATACAGATTGGATTTTCTGTTGTTACAGGCTTAATTCTCTTTGTATCATGTCTCTCTCTTTTTTTTAATATATTATTATTTTGTTCTCCAGATCCATCCAGATCTGAGCCAACAGCTACTGAAAGACGGATACCGGCTGGACGAGATCCCAGACGACGAGGACCTGGACCTCATTCCTCCCAAAGCCATGGGTTCCTCCATCTGCTGCTGCTCCTCTGAGGGCCCGTCCTGCTGCCTGCAGTGAACTCTACCGCAGCGCTTTTCCTCTCGACAGCACCCGCGCCGCAGGAAGCGAAATCCCTGCCTTTGAGAAGGAAACCGTGGGCGAGGCAAGCGCACGTCCGTGTCGCGGCGCCACCTACCGTTCTCCCGCACCGTGTTCCTGCAGCGATGTTACTAATCTCATCCGCATCCTGTTTTCTCGACAGACGCCAGGAGACGTCCTTAACTTTGCTGCTTCTTTCTTGTTGTTGTTGTTTTTTTTCGTCGTTGTTGTTGTAATGCAGCTTTACAGAAAGGTCACAGCGTGCGAGGGTAGGAATAGTATCGAAGCGCATGTACGTCTCCCCACGATCTCCGTGTACCGCATCTCTAGCGTAACCAAATTTCAGTTCTTGTCCGTGTTACCGTACAGAAACAAGACAACCGAGACAACATTTTACCCGATACGTGCACTTTCCTGGAACGCTTTTTAAAATTGATTTATACATGTCGAAAAACTCGCAAATCTGTTTAATTCATCGTTTCTGAGACAGGACTAGCACTTCAGAACCGCTGACAACGAACGTAGCCCAAAGTCAACACAGAAGTGCCTGGGTTTTGATTGATCAAATCCAACGACTCCCTTTTTAGATTCCCGTGAAATGTTTTTCAGCACCAGGAACTGTCCAGATGTTACAGATGTGCTGCAGAGTAACCCGTTAGCGCTCTAGCCTCGACTCGATTTTGCTTTTCATGTGAGATATGATCTCAATGATTGTATAGTTATGACTTCTCTCCACCCCGACTGGAGTAATAATTACTTGACGTGTTTAATCTAAACAAGCCCCTCATTAGTTCGGTTTGGGAACAGAAGCCCAGGATGGAGATCCAGAATGTCACCAAACATTTCGGCACAAGAACATAACACGAGCTTCTTCCTGGAGGACGTAGCGCTCAGAAACGGGCCGACCCGATAATCCGTAACGTACCCGCCCGGAGGTGTCTTACGTTTGTTGCGATTACTGATGGTTGTTTTGTCTCGTGTGAAGCTGAGGAACAACTTTCCTACTTCCAGCATGTTCATCACACACTTCAAGCTTTACATCTCGGACAACTCGACCGACGCTTTAAAATGCTTCGCCGCTCCGACTTACCAGAGAGCCGCCTGTAGAGAGCAGTATTTACCTGTTTGTTTTCTCTTTAGGTTTTAATTGCATTACATGTTACTGATATGTGAGAGGGGAAAAACGTAAACCAGCTGCCTTTTTTTTTTTTTTTTTTATATATATTTAAACCTTTAGTATTGTATTTCGCTTGTTTTGTTTGTTTGTTTGTTTTTTTTAACTCGGTTTTGTTGATTTGTGTTTTAATAGGTTTAATAGGTTTGTTTCACTGCTCATCATGGAATTTAAAGGTGAGGTTTGCGCTTTTGGGATTTTGTTTACATTTTTCACACCCAGAAATTAGCTCCGCCCCCAGCTCGTAAGATAAGTCACGGGGGGCTGGAATACGTGGCATTTTTATTATTATTTTTTAAATAAACAAAGGGGTTGGTGTTTGTTAAAGAGAGGAAGAGATTCTGAGATTCACCCCACAGGCAGCAGAGGGCGCTCCAAATTGCAAACAGCTCCTTTAAACCTGTTTGAAGCAGCGATCTGTTGAATCAGACCTGTACTTGGACTTCAATCTACAGAATTTATTTTTAGCCTGAGTTTCACACAGCTGATCTGGAGTCTGTGTGTGTGTGTGTGTGTGTGTGTGTGTGTGTGTGAGAGTGATGTTTTCTGAAACAGATTGACGATGACCGGTGCTCGTCAGTCCCCGAGTGTTGTCTGATTCTGAACAGGAGGCGGAAGCATGTGATATCGATCCCACTAACGTCACGTACTAACGCCACCGTGTTTCACTCCACTTCAGGTGCTTGGACCCGTGTGTCGCGTCCGACTCATGTTTGTGAGGTTTTTGAAGCGCACAGTTATTAAACGCCACAGTCTGTCTGTCTCATCTGCGCGTGCAAGTGGTTTACCAAAAAAAAAAGAAAGACGTTTTACCGTCAGCCGGCTCGCACCTCGACTGATGCGCATAGTTCGGCAGGGGGTGGGATTCAGAAGGACGAGGGCGTGCTGTAGTTTCAGCTGCATCACAAGCGTCGTGAAGTATAAATGTAATGGATCGTAATATTTTTTTGTTTTGTGAAAGTCAAGAAGTAGTAGGGTTTTATTTTATTTCCATGCAGCCGCGAATGAAAATAAATAAATAAATAATAGCCAGGACGCACAGTCTGCTTGCACTCACGGCTGGACCAACCTGAACTGGAGGGACGGGGTGGGGGACACCGGGATGTCACTCATCACATGCTAACGCCACCATGTTTCATGCCACTTCAGGTGCTTGGACCCCCTGCGTCGCATCAGACTTTCCCTCGGATGAAAATTCAGCTTCAGTGAGCTGCACGTTTCATAACGTGTTTCAGACTATAGGAAAATAAACCAGGACAAGGAACAGACCTGTCTCTAAATTGACCTGTAAGGGACACTCATGTTTTTTCGTTTTCCTTCACTTTACACTGGAAAGTAAAGGGAAGATTTCCCAACGTCCCGTGAAAGGATATAAGGGATTTGTGTTGTGTGGTGTTTTCTGTTAATAAAGGAAATTTATTAAATACATGTTTGTGTGAGGAAAATAGGAAAGGCACGTGCTTGAGTGGCCAGCTGTGATGTTATTCACCGTGTGTGTGTGTGTGTGTGTGTGTGTGTGTGTTATGGATATAACTTGCACTCGGAGCACCGAGTGCACTTTTCCTCTCCTTCACTATGCAACTAATCGGACAATCTTTTCTTCTTCACCCCCTGAGTAGCAGTTATTCTTCATTACTCAGTTTCACACGCAATAACTTCGCTTTGTTTTCGATGTCATTGTGGAAAAACACTCATTTTTAAAAAATTTTGATCTACACATAAAAAAAATAAATAAAACTATATAAAGACGTTAGTAGAACGCACCTGTATAACACCTGGCTTTTTATTGTAACTAGATCGGTAACCAGTATTTGAGATTAAAATATGTTTTGAGGTTATGAGTGTGAGTACTTTTCATTACGCAACCCCTTTCATGTTCTGTGTTCTCGAATAAATGTGTCCTTTGGGGGGCGCTGTTGTAGGAAAATAATCAACACCCGTGTGCTGCGATGAAGCCCATTGCTGATCGTTTTTCCACCGACGGGGCACACACAAGCGGTTGATTCGTCTTATACGACAGGAATACGCCCATGATTACAGATGTGTATTTATTAAAGAGTGACGCGTCATACTTTTATCCGTTTCTAGTTACGTTTGATGTTGTGGAACTCCTCTGTCTTGAAGGCTTTCTCGACTGGGTTACAAGGGACTGACGCTCCTGCGAGAAAGCTTCTCCTCCATGTAAACGGTGACTTCAGATAAAGGCTCCTGCACAGTTTAACTCCTAACCCCAACTAAATCTGAACCGGCTAGTCAGGGTCTTACTAGGCATACTAGAAACTTCCAAGCAGGTGTGTAGACAAGTTGACTTCAACTTCCACCCCTGCTATCGATGGTTCAGGTAGAAACACAGGAAATCAGTCATATGGTTTATTTCATTATAATTGCTACAGATATCGTCTCGCCAATGATTTTATACCGTTTTCTTTGGACACTCTTAGTCTAGAAGATCCAGTAAAGGCACTCAGATGTTCAGCAACATGTATTCATCATCACAAGACCAGTCCAGTCGCCTGTGTTATTACATTAAACCACTAGGTGGCGGAAGTGAGTTGGAAATGGTTCCAGGTATTCAAAGTATGATCACTTTCTTTTAGGCTTAATCTTCAGTTTTAAGTCTAGTCTCATTGTTTTTGTTTGTTTGTTTGTTTGTTTGTTTTTAATCTTTCCAGCCTTCTCCCACTTCTCTATTTTCACCTTTTAAATTTTTAATTGAATATTTATTCATCATATAATGTTATATTAAATATTTTCTTGTGTTGAATGTATTAAATCCATTGCCATTTATCCTTTAGTTGTTTTATATAATTGTCACTTTGAACTGCTCTTTGTATGAAAGGTGCTATATAAATAAACACGATGATGATGATGATTATTATTTTCCTCTTCTTCTTCTTCTTATTATTTTTTACTGTTATTATCCCGAAGATGTGTGTGTGCTGTGCCTGTTTCATGAACTATGAAACACTGTGCTCTGTCTGTTTCCAATTAACAATGCTGTTCATTTTTAGATCTAATAAAAGTGTCTCATTGCTTATTTCCCGAGATTATATTCTGATTAATAGCAAACAGGTGATGGATGCCATTCGCATCTGCTGGAGCCCGAGACGAACAAACCGTGCTGTCTCAGTGCAATACTGAGATTACGGTTCCCCTCGGTGTTCTTGGTGAGATTGGTTTATGGATTTATTTATTTATTTTAAATAACTGGATTAATTTGTTTATTTATTTCTTTGTATGTGCTGTGTGTCTCATCACTGTTTCCACCTCCTTATAAAAAGGGATTCTCACTTTCTAAAGGGTGTTTACTTGGAGATTATCTTTTTATTTTTTAATACTGTATACAATACTTAACTAAGTAACATCAAATTTATTTCTTTAAGCCATTAAAGCTTTTCATTCCTTATGTTTTTTTTTCTTTTTAAATCCCCAAATGGGTACACTACTTTACATTTAAATATATACATATATATATATATATATATATATAGTGTGTGTGTGTGTG
>CM022777.1:6114608-6122108 GCA_012411365.1 Ameiurus melas
TTTCGCACTTCCTGTCGCTCGTACAGCTCGTAACCCTGATCTTCACCCACCGAACGTTAATTGGAGCTCAAAGGCGGGCCGCATGATTTATTGGCCCCCCCGGTGTGTCGAAGCCCTGACACGCAATTCCACCCAGAAAAGGCCTTGTGCTGGCTCATGCATTATTTCAGAGAGAATAGCTCCAGGCGGAGAGATCGATTCCTCGCACTCTGCGACGCGTTCTAGATGGAAGACGGAGAAATATCCGGCTGCTCGGATTGTTCGGGATAGTGCTACGAGCGACTGTGCCGAGGAGCGAGAGATGTTCTCGGGATCAGATTGCTGGTTTTGTGTCGTTCTGACGATTGGGTTTGAAAAGGGGATTTAGTTTCACGGGAAGCCTCAGCGCTCCTGAGATGTAATTAAGAGTTGTATGTTTATGGCAGGTCATTGACGACTTTGTTACTTCCTCCCCCCGGTCTCTCTCTCTCTCTCTCTCTCTCTTTCTTTCTCTGTCTCAGGAGAGCAGTTTAGGAGGCAGCGTTTACCCTCAGGGAGGTGCAGCGGGGGTGAAGCTCGAAGCCGTGATGGAGCATTTGCAGCGGCAGCAGCAGGCGCGTTTGGAGATGGAGCGTAAGGAACGGCGCTTGCGTGACGCTCACCTGATGTACGCTCAGCAAGTGGCAGCTCAGCATGCCATCCTGGCGGCGGCTCGAGTCTCGGCGCTGGGAAACGGCGGTAAAGCCCAGGTGCACGCGGCTGCCCTGGACGAAGTCGCTCGGGGCAGGGACTCGGACGACGACGACGTCGATGCCGAAAACGATGACGAAGAGGAACCGATGGCCGACGAAGGCAGCGACGAAGACGACGACGAGGAGGACGGCCCGGTGAGCGGGCTGGAGTTTTTGCGCAAGCAGACGCTGGCGCTTCAGCAGAGCGCCATGGCCAGGCAGTTTACCGGCTACGCTTCCAGCACCGCGGTAGCAACCAGGACTCGGAGAGACGACTCGTCTCCCATCAGGGTCAAAGAGGAGCCGGAGGATGACCTTTCACCTGCTGGTCCGCAAACCGCCACATCTCCAAACGGACAGGCCGACTGGGGCTACGACGAGCACTTCAAACAGGTAGGAGCGACTTTCCACGGAAGCACTCTTCCCATCGTTTGTGTAAAGGATCGGAAAAGAATTCCGGAACCGAAGTCCGATATGGTGCGTGCTAAATTGCCAAAGTGTGGCGCGTCCTTGAGGAAGGGTTCGATATGAATTAAAGGTGCTTACACACCTGTTTTATTTCGAATCCGAATCAGATTGGAGTCGACTCTTTGGTTCCGTTGCCGTTCGGTTCCACGTCGTATGTAAATAAGAATCTAGAGTTGATTTTCTCGAACTGTCCGCCGATCAGAATGTCCAGTTTCTCTAGTGCTGTCCTTCGGTTCAGTATAACGCATCTCCTCTACAGAATAACCCTTTCAGCACGTTTGATTCACTTCCTGCCGGCGAGTCGATTCCGAGTCGAATGGCTGAATCGAGTTTCACTCGGATGCGAATCGAGGCCTCTTCTCTCAGACGCTCTCGGGTCGTTTGTTGTTTCGGTCAACGCCCGAGCGCCATTTTTTTTCCTTTTCTCACCTGCGTAACGATCGGCGGTGAGGCGGAGGACACGCCAGGGTCCGAGTCAAAGTGTCCGAGCACTGCAGCCTGATCCAACTCGTCCTTGCATTCGCGGTAACGCCGGGTTCTCCAGAAGTCTGTCGACAAGAATGTTTTTTTTTGTTTGTTTGTTTTTTTTAGATTTGAAGTATGGGCGTCCGTTCGCTTCGTGATGTGCGACACTTCTGTTTGTGTGTGTGTGTGTGTGTGTGTGTGTTTTTTTTTTTCTTCTTCATCTTTTACACGTGAAGGAATGCACACGTGCAGTCGGCTCTGTACGTTTCTTTTTGTTCAGTGTTTCCAGTCATAAAGCTCTGATTTATGAAAATTAGCAGCACAGCTCGACACAGCGTTCTCTCTCTCTCTCACGCACACACACACACATGTCTCTTTCTCACACATGAATATTCACAACACACTGTCTTTCATGCACGTGCACACACACTGTCTCTCTGTATCTCTCTCTCTCTCTTTCTCTCTCTCGCTCTCTCTGTCTCAACCTCTCTGTCAGTCTCTCTCTGTCTCGCTCTCTCTGTGTCTCACTCTCTCTCTCTCTCTCTCTCTGTCTCTCTCTCTCTCACCCTCTCTGTCAGTCTCTCTCGCTCTCTTTCTCTCTCTGTCTGTCTCTCGTCTCACTGTCTGTCTCTCTCTCTCTCTCTCTCTCTCTCTCTCTCTCTCTCTCTCTCTCTCTGAAACGCACTTTTCTCTCTATAAAGCGTTGTACACAGTGTAATGCGAGTGCCCGCTGCTGACAGCTCGGACGCGGTTCGGTCGGCTGTTCGAGAGCTGGAGTCAGGCCAAGCGGCGTGCGCACTAATCCCACAGAGCCTGCGGAGGTCTGAGTCACAGCTGAGTCACGGCTGAGCCGCTCCCACCGTCAGCTGTGGGGAGAAAGAAAAACCCTGGAAGTGTGTGCTGGCATCAAGCCAGAGCTCGTACGTCATGCTTTCACTTTGCACTCGCACTCTGAGTGTGTGTGTGTGTGTGTTTTCCCATACTCCTGGCTGAATCTCAGCAGCGCTTGGCCAGACCCCAGGGTGTGTAGAGTTTTGACAGTTCCCTGGACGTGTGTGTGTTGGAGTGGTGTTGAAACACAGTGTAGACCTCCACAGGAATTCCCTGTCAACGAGCATAACACTCATTTTCAAACTGAAAGTAAACGTGTGTGTGTTGTGTGTGTGTGTGTGTGTGTGTGTTCGGGGAGATCTCTGGCCGAACATGACTCCTGTTCTGGGTGTGCCAGCACACACTCCCGCCGATGCCTCGTTTCCTCCGAGCGTGCCGTCATCGCCGCGCCGCCAGCCGGGGAAGTGAAACCGAGACAGCGCCGCGCGGTTAAAAACGTCACGCGGGCGTCGCTGTGAGCTTCGGGACGCGTGCGAACGTGCAGCCGGTCGATGTGCGATAAACGGATTTACACCAGGTTTATTTTAATCGCCGTGTTCCGTACAGGCCCTTGTGGGCTAGCTGTCGCTATAGAAACGGTCACGTGGGACGTCCGCGCACGCTGCTGGATAAACGCGATTACGAGGACGTCCGGGGCAAACAGATGGCTCGCCTGGCTCCGAGGCGGTTTAATCCAGCGTCATTAAGTGAGGAATAAAACCCCGCCGGCGCGGTTCCAGGAAAATAATCCGCAGCGTTCACATCAGCGTTGTTCATGTTCCTTATTTTCAAATAACAGCACGTCCCGAAGTCTTTTATTCCTCTTCCTCTTACGCCACAGCCCCATGAAGAATACGCTGTACTTTTTATCCATGGATGGTTTCAGTGAAGGTCACAGAACGTCCAGGAAACAAGTCTCTCGCGTCATAGGAGCTCAGAACGTCCCCTCTCCAGCCTTACAAAGCTCTGCCACTGGAGACTCCTTCCTAAACATCTGCTTATAGGAAGCGCTCCACACGGCCGCTACACACTTTTTGTTGTTGTTTATGTTGAGTGTGTAGTGTCTGAAAATGTCCCATTGTTTGTTTCTAAAATGTTTTTTTTAATGAACTTTTCAAAATGAGCATGACCCTTAAACTACAAGCAAACAATCTAGTAATAATAATAATAATAATAATTTAAAAAACATTTAAAGGTATTTCTAAAAATATAATGTGTGTGTGTGTGTGAGAGAGAGAGATGCTGCGGTGTCCCTGTGTCCCTGTGGTGTTAGTAACAGGGCTAGTTCTGTCACCCCCCCCCCCCTCTCTAACATTGGGGTGATTAATAGGATTTTAATTGGAGAACGGGTGCAGTGTTTACTCAACACCGTGTGTGTGTGTGTGTGTGTGTGTGTGTGTGTGTGTGTGTTGAGAAACCGATTTTCTTTTATTCTCCTTTTAATACTGCACATGACTTTATTTTTCCCAGGCTGAGCTGTGATCGTTTCGCAGGATGTGAGAAGTTCTGCGATCCGAACGCGTCCTTACTTTGTTTTTAAAAATTTTTATTATTATTTTTTTATTATTATTATTTGGAGATATATATATTTTATCCTCAATCATTTTTTATCCCCTATTTTTTTTTAATACAAGCTGGTTTTGCATGTTTTGATTTTGGTTTCATTAACATATCCATCTTCTGGATGAATGTCCCTTTCTGCAATTACTATCTAATATCTAAATAATAATAATAATAATAATAATGTCGAACGCTGTAATATTTGAGTAGTTCCTGTCGTTCCTCCTGTGATTACGCGTGATGGACTGTGATTGCCGAAGTATTTTTATTGTTAGTATTTCCCCTGGATATTGTGTTTCATGCACCATTTCTGTGATGCTGGGGTGTTTTATTCCTCTCGCACCACAGCTGTTTATTAAACAGCGTCTCGTCGTGCTTTTCATCCATTTACGGCCACGTTTTAATGCTGCGGAACGTCTGCGAAACAAGTCGGCTCCTGTCGAGTCCTTCGGTAAATTCGAAGTGAAACAGTCGTTACTATAGAAACCACGTTACGTTGCATCATCGTCGGCTCCTCCTGCGAGTCCAGTTAGTTTCTAGAAGGAGCAAGTGGATGTTGCATAATTTAAGTGTTTCCGTAGTAACACAGCGAGCTGAGTCAGCGCGGAGGATCGATAAGGCTTATGTATCGATAGGAGAGAGAGAGACAGACAGTGAGAGATAGGGTTAGAGAGAGGGAGATCGATAGAGAGAGAGACTGAGAGAGACACGTTGAGAGAGAGAGAAAGAGACCGATAGAGAAAGAGACCGAGCGAGAGACAGACAGGGTGAGGATGAGAGACAGGTTGAGAGAGAGGGAGAGAGACCCAGTGAGAGAGAGAAAGAGACTGAGAGGGAGAGACAGACAGGGTGAGGATGAGAGACAGGGTGAGAGAGAGGGAGAGAGACCCAGTGAGAGAGAGAAAGAGACTGAGAGGGAGAGACAGACAGGGTGAGGGTGAACGACAGGGTGAGAGACAGGCTGAGAGAGAGAGAGAGACAGGCTGAGAGAGCGCGACAGAGTGAGGGAGACAGAGTGATAGGGTGAGGGAGAGAGAGACGGAGAGAGAAAGACAGGGTCAGAGAGAGTCAGAAAGAGACTGAGAGAGAGAAAGAGACCGATAGAGAAAGAGACCGAGCGAGAGACAGACAGGGTGAGGATGAGAGACAGGTTGAGAGAGAGGGAGAGAGACCCAGTGAGAGAGAGAAAGAGACTGAGAGGGAGAGACAGACAGGGTGAGGATGAGAGACAGGGTGAGAGAGAGGGAGAGAGACCCAGTGAGAGAGAGAAAGAGACTGAGAGGGAGAGACAGACAGGGTGAGGGTGAACGACAGGGTGAGAGACAGGCTGAGAGAGAGAGAGAGACAGGCTGAGAGAGCGCGACAGAGTGAGGGAGACAGAGTGATAGGGTGAGGGAGAGAGAGACGGAGAGAGAAAGACAGGGTCAGAGAGAGTCAGAAAGAGACTGAGAGGGAGAGACAGACAGGGTGAGGATGAGAGACAGGGTGAGGGAGATAGAGAGACAGATAGAGAAAGAGACTGAGAGACAGAGTGAGGGTGAGAAACAGGCTGAGAGAGAGCGACAGAGTGAGGGAGACAGAGGGCGATAGGGTGAGGGAGAGAGAGAGACGGCCAGAGACACAGTGTCGGAGAGAGACAGGGTGAGAGAGAGAGACAGGCTGAGAGAGCGACAGAGTGAGGGAGAGAGAGAGAGAGAAAGACAGGCTGAGAGAGACAGAGAGGATGAATGGCCTCGTTTATCCCTCATGACGGATATGGCAGCGAATGAAACGATACACATTGTGAAAGGAGAGGAAATGGTTGAGGTGCTGTGACTGAGGCTGTGGTTTTCCTGTTTGAGGCGACACTCTCACACTCTCACTCACTCACTCTCACTCACTCTCACACTCTCTCACACTCACACACACACTCACACACTCACACACTCACACACACTCGCACACACATACACACACACACACAGCACGTGCTCGACTCTGATCAGTGTCTTTATGTGAAGACGTGGCAGTTTTCCAGTTTCTGCACGAATCTCGTGCAGAATCTTCTGAAGAACACCGGGTTCCTTCAGACGTTCTCTGCGAGCTCCTCCACTTCCGTAGAGATGATTATAATGATGATGATTTTGAAAACGTATGCAGACAGACAGACAGACAGACATTCTCACCCACCAGCCGGCTCTGCTGACGTATGAAAGCTATGAACTTTTCAAACTGCTGCATCACAGGAGAGACAGCGAGAGAGACGGAGCGACAGAGGGAGAGACGGAGGAAGAGAGGGAGAGGAGGAGAGGGAGAGACAATCAAACACTCATACGAAGTCTTGTGTGTATGTGTGTGCAGATGTGAGAGACTGAGCGTGTGTGTGTGTGTGTGTGTGTGTGTGGAGACAGGGGCAGGACTGTACAAGCAGTGCTATCATTGAGGCCTTGAAGATTCCTAAAGGCCAGAAATAGAGGTATTGAATGTAGGAGGTCGGTGGTGTCGGGGGAGGGGGAGAGCGAGACAGAGATATATGTGTGTGTGTGTGTGTGTGTGTGTGTGTACGTAAAATTCACTGGGGGTTGGGAGCAGGAAGTATCGCTCTGTTTCAACACTGCGCTGCCCCACCTACAGAAAACATTCCTGAATGAAAGGGTTAAACCTTCAAACTGTCTACCAGGGATTCTGTTTGTGTGTGTGTGTGTGTGTGTGTGTGTGTGTGTGATTTGTTCCATTGGCGTGGATGATTGACACATCAGGGTGCTGCAGTTATTAAAATGGTGGCCGTTAAAGGTTCATTTAACCACATCCACTTTTTCCAGCGTTCACTACAGATGTCTCGGGTGCTGCTTCCTGGTTACGCTTATCTCGCCGTACTCCAGTAACTCCCACTTCCCGTTTAGTTTTTTGGGTTGGGAAAAACAAAAGAAAAAACAAAACACCGGATCGAACTCGTTGACGATAACCGTGCGGCGACGAGGACAAGCGAGAAACGCCTTCGGACAATTTTAGCCGTAAACGCCAGATTGGAATAAACGGAGAAATACAGAGACGAGCCACAAAAGTTCTTTCCGGAACCAAGATGAACTTCTGCCGAAGTGCGGAGAAAGAAAGGATCTGCTCACGATCCAAAACATACAAGTTGATCTGTGAAGCATGGTGGAGGCAGCGTCATGGCTTGGGCTCACATGGCTGCTTCCGGAACATTCTCACTAGTCTTTACTGATGATGTAACTCATGACGGTAGCAGCAGAATGAATTCGGACGTTTACTGGAACATTCTGTCTGATAATTTACCGAGAAGTGCGTCCAAATGAATCAGGAGGAACTTCCCTCCTTCAGCGCAGCACGTGGTACTCCTCCGTTTGCTTCTTCTAGATCTAGTCTGTTCAATGCTATTCACGGTATCCGGGTAGTTCGCCGTCGAGTTCTCGATTCCGATCGGTCG
>CM022777.1:6124608-6139608 GCA_012411365.1 Ameiurus melas
CTTTCATCAACTCTCCCGTCTGTCTATTCCTCTCTTTACTGTTTCTGTCCGTCTTTCTGTCCCCGTGTGTGTCGCCTGTCTCTGTGTGCATCCCCATGTGCGTCTGTGTGTCTCCGTCTCTGTCATTTCTGTAAGGTTTTAAACACTCAAGTTGTGAATATATATTTTTTGGGGGGGGGTTTGTAGAGGTCCCCCGGACAGCCAACTTGGCCCTGCGCCACTGGGTACACATGCACGCTCACACATGCCCGCTCTCTCTCTCTCTCACACACACACGCTCACACAGATCGACAGCGCGAGAGGTGGAAGTGTTTGATTTGACGGCTGGCGGTGTGTGATGTAAGCTGAGTGTATTAAAAAATTTTTTTTTTTATTAAAAACAAAACTTGCATGTGACGATGATGTCATGGTAAAATTTTTCAGGTGCAGTCCCAAACCTCTTTTACAGAAACGTAGTGATTAGCTACATAGCGTCACATTTATTGGGACAGTACCAGGATATAGATTAATTGTGTGTGTGTGTGTGTGTGTGTGTAAAGCAACAATGTTTGTTTGTTGGTAAACGAGACCTTTTAAGCTGTACCCGTGTTCGACGCACGTGAATCGAAGAGGGCTTCGGCTGAACGCGCGCCGTGACGACGTCACGTGACGCGTCTCGGCCCGAATCTGCGGTAAATCGGTCATCCGTGGAGTTTTATCTGATTTTGCGCTCGTGTCCGCGATCGCAACATCGCTAAATCCGGTAGGGACCGTCCAGAGCTGTGGACAAATCGATGACAAGGCTCCAGGGGAAAAAATAAATAAATAAATGATCTAGGAGCCATTGGCTCCTAAACCCAAAATATTTAGGCGCCAAATCAAATTTTCAGGAGCCAAAATATAGTGATGTCATATCATATGATGATGATGATGATGATATGGTTAAACTACCTCACACTGCCCTTTCTTTCCCCTCTGTACTGTCTGCGTTTATTTACTCTCTTTACCTCCCATAGTGTACACAATGTGTTCTTTACATACACACTACGTGCAATATTCAGTATATATTACCATAAAGACGTAAATGTCCACTCATTTGTTTTTGTTTTTTTCACGTCTTTTTCTGTGACTGTATCACCAGCACGTTGCGCTGCTGTCACGGTCGGGGTGGCACGAGGGGCCGACCTAGCAATGACCCGATCCCTGGCGTTCTCACTTTTTTTTTCGTTGTTTTTTTAAATGACTCGAACCGGTCATGAACTCAGTTTTATCAGCAATATCTTGTCCTGCTTTAGCACGAAAGGCGCAGTACGTTTCCCATTGTCGGAACGTAACCAGGCGAACTCTCGTAGACGAGCAGATTTTAAACGGCCCTGGCGGGACGGGTGGAGACGACTCGACTCGCTGCGCTCGGCTGTCATCGTGTGTAAAAGATCGTGTGCAGCGATTGAGACGGACTGGAATATTCAAATGTCACCTGAGAACTTTCATGGTCTTTCTTGGTCGACATGGTCTCAACGTCTTCGGTATCTGATGTAGAGGAGGCGGGGTTCGGCTGCGCAGGGAACGAGAGAGTCTGGTATTTTTCGTTTGCGCGTTTCGTTTTCTTCTCAGCTGGCTATAACGTTGGTTAACTACGCGGTTAGCTCGCCTACATATTGCGGATACGTTCACGTTCCAACGAATTAAACCACATCAAACTAAATGAAACACCTTTTAATAAAGTTTAACCCGATAAACGACCGTTTTAGTCGCCTTCTGGAGCCCTGCGATAAGTCAAACGTCAACACCGAAAAGGATTAAAGACGCCCAAGATCAAGCTTGTTGGACAATCCATTAGAATTGTATTATTATTATTATTATTATTATTATTATTAGTGTTATTCAGCGTCATTACACAACGTCCCTGTACGTTGAAATATATCAAAATATCACACTTTATTCCTCTGTATAGACTTTTTCGTGAACGGTGCCAATAATTCTGGCAGGTTTGAGCCGAACTCGCCAGCGCTCAAAGGCGTGTCCGTGATCAAAGGGGCTGCCTATAGAAAAGCAGCAAACACGAGATATATTCACGTGGCAGGATGAGCAGGTTTAACCTGCACGATTAAATGCAAACGAGTACGTGTGTGTGTGTGTGTGTGTGTGTGTGTATATGTATACGTGTGCGTCTATAGGTGGAGGTTGGATATTTGAATAATTTTGAAGAACTGAAATTTCCCTGACAAATCAGGCTCTCGATACGATACGCGTAGTGGAGATCTGCACCGCGGCCATTTCTCCCTCGGAGACTTTTTTTTTCGGCTTTTTCTCCTCACCTCAGCGGAAAAACAACACAAATAAAAGAGGAATGCTTTATTCAGTGTATAAAGGTGTGTGTGTGTGTGTGTGTGTGTGTGTGTGTGTGTGTGTGTGGGTGGGTGGGTGGATGGATGGATGTGTGTGGGACCTTCTCACCCACTGAGTAGGTGTCTGACATGATGGAATGTGGAACAGCCAGTTCATGTCCCAGAATTGATAAGAATTGTACTTTTTGTACGTGATGTCCTGCTGATTAAGATCATATTGTTGGGGGGGGGGAACAGAAATGAAATCCAAAATAGGAACAAAAACAAGTAGATAGAGATCAGCTTAATTCGCTCGTCTAATTTACTGTACAGCACATTGTAGTCTAGACAATGGGGGGTGGTGCACGTACACATATGTATGTATCGTGTATATACACGTGTGTGTGTGTGTGTAATATAATATAATATATCATTCACGCATCTTGTCACGTTACCGAGCGCCGACACTGGAGACTCCTTCCGTAAACGCTACAGCTTTACCATGTCAACGATTTGTACGTTTCTCTTTCACCCATGAAACGATCTGCACTGCAGCAGCGTGAATCCAGCTCGAGAATTCGACTCGACTGGTCTGGGAAGCGTCATGACGTCATGACGGCGCGGCTCAGATCGAATCCAGACGGGATTCGATTTACATTCGGAGCTCGAGTAATCGCATCGTTTGCATGCGCTCCTCCTGTTTTATTTCCACCCGGATCGTCCCCGCGCCTGGTCCCTCTCGGGTTTCTGTCTTTCCTCGGCCTCTGAGAAACTTGCTTACCAAATGACCTGCTTGTTTTTTTTTTTTTTAAATATTTATTTCTTTTTCTTTGTCTTTCTAAACCAACTGTGCTAGTCTTGTCTAGGTGACCCGTCGGCCAGCTGGCAGACAGGTGCTGCCTTTTTACAGAGTGCTGCTCTCTGTATTTACTCTTCTTCCGGATCCGTGAGAACACTTTGGAAGGTCAGGGGTCATAAACTTCTGCATCGCCTCCACTCTACAACATAAAATCAATCAGAAGTGAAGATATCTTGAGTACAGTCAAACCTAACTGGCGTTTCCTTTTATATGATTACACCAAACCTAGTATTAGATTATTACACTTTATTTATTTATGTGTTTGTTTGTTTGTTTGTTTGACGACCCGTAAGCTTGAAATTTTCATATTCTGTTGGAAGATCGGGTTCGATGCGGTCCGTCAGATTCGTAGACAAAACAACCCGCCAGAAACGTATGCGGGTAATTTACGCACGCTAACCGCGGGTAATGTTGCTACACTCGAGACCTCGCAGAACCTGATCCGAGTGTCTTCAGCGCAAGGACGCCGTGGGATAAAAACCCGCCCGTCCGTGTTGAGCTTTCCCCGTCACAGGAAGTACGTGTCGGATTTGAAGTCGCACACGAACACTAGGCGCTAGGGCGTCTTCAGCGTGGTCTTCGACTTCAGATCTAACGCCCGACCTTTGCTACGCTCCTCTCGGCACCGCCGTGGTTGGAGGTTCGAATCCAGGGGTCAGAATTCAGGGGTTTCCTCCGGGTTCTCCGCTCTCCCCAAGTCCGAAGACATGCGTTCTAGGGTTACTGGTATCTCTAAATTCTCCATAGTGTGTGTGATTGGGGGTGGTATGTTTTTTTTTTTTTTTTTCTTCTCTAATCGAAGCTCTTTAGCGTTTGCCCTTGCACACAGAACCCCGATGGTGTTGCGCTGGAACGATGTGTACTAGCGCTGAACGATGCGTCAGAAGTTAATGGTTACTGCACTATTGATGTGTTAGCGAACGCTATTGGCTTCTGTAATACGTCACCGTGTGAACGCTCGATACAGACGAGGGTATTTTTAACGCCTTCGTGCATTCCGGCCAAATAGAATTGGTTCGCATATAAATATATTCGCTAGAAAATAAATCGAGTAGAAATAAGCAAGTGTCCCTAGATCACATGAAATAAATTCAATAAATTCATTTGTTAGAGATTACGATCTTACAGATATTCTAATATATATATATATAGTGTGTGTGTGTGTGTGTGACATTTATATATTTATATATATATCTTTTCTCTCTCTCTCTCTTCTCTTTTCTTTTTTTTATCTCTTCTCTTCTTCTCTTCTTCTTTCTTTCTCTCTCTCTGTCTCTTTCTTTCTATCTCTCTCTGTCTATCTCTTTTTTCTATCTCTCTTTCTCTCTTTCATTCTATCTCTGTCTCTCTATCTCTCTCTCTCTTTCTTTTTATCTCTCTCTTTCTGTCTCTCTCTTTCTATCTCTTTCTTTCTATCTCTCTCTCTGTCTGTCTCTCGTTCTTTTTCTCTCTCTCTTTCTCTCTCTGTCTCCCTTTCTTTTTATCTCTCTCTCTCTCTGTCTCTGTCTCTCTCTCCCCCCAGAAATCACAGCTTGTCATTTTTACTGCGCAGCCAGAAAGCGTAAACCGAGTGTTATGAGGTGCCGGCACCGGAGACTCCTTCCGTAAACGTTGAATAAGTCTCTCTCGACAAACCACTTCATCACATCAAGGTTTTGAAGTTTCACTTTGTTAAACGACACGTTCGTGTCTAGTCTCGGGTTATGTGGAGCGCCCCCCACACGAGTCCCTGCGTATCCGCTGTCGCTACGGCAGTCCGTCTCGGATTTCGCCACATCGCGGTCGCAGAAATGAGCAAGATCAAGCAAACTCCACAATATCCGGAGGAGCTCGCAATTTTTCAGAATGACTGCAAATGTGCTTTTTTTTTCTTTCTCCTATATATCTAGTGAATATATACGATGAGGACATTGTACAACTTCCTAAAATAATAGTAATACCTGACTACAGGGAACGTGTGTGTGTGTGAGAGAGAGAGAGTGGGGGGGTGAATTATAGAATCTTGGTGAAAGGGATTTGACCTGAGCAAGTGTGACTTGTTGATACTTATATACACACACACACACACACACACACAGGAATGTGGTCTTATATTTAACACCTATCTTGCTAAATGTTAATTGCTGTTATTAAAGTAGTTCATGTTAAAAAGCCATGCAGACCAGGCTGTAAAACTGGAAGCTCGACCTCTGTCCACATTTCTCTGGCATGTCACTGCGACGTTTTGTGAGTGTGTGAGTGTGTGTGAGTGTGTGTGAGTGTGTGTGAGTGTGTGTGAGTGTGTGTGTGTGAGTGTGTGTGTGTGAGTGTGTGTGTGTGTGTGTGTGTGTGTGTGAGTGTGTGTGAGTGTGTGAGTGTGTGTGTGAGTGTGTGTGAGTGTGTGTGAGTGGTGTGTGTGTGAGTGTGTGTGTGTGTGTGTGTGTGTGTGTGTGTGTGTGTGAGTGTGTGTGTGTGGTGTGTGTGTGTGTGTGTGTGAGTGTGAGTGTGTGTGTGTGTGTGTGTGTGAGTGTGTGTGTGTGTGTGTGTGAGTGTGTGTGTGTTGTGGCATGGTTCTCCGTTCCTCTCCAAGCAACTGTCTCACACGGTTGTGGTCCCTTGATGGAGTCGCAGCACCCGTGTCAGTGTCGATTCTTTAAACAACTCAGAGGTTGAATTTGATTCTGAATCATTTTGGATTTCTCTGAAATGAATCACTAAAATGTATGTATGTTTCTCTCTCTCTCTCCCCCTCTCTCTCTCCCCCTCTCTTGGTCACTGTTTCTGTCCACCTGTCTCTGTCTGTTGTCTGTCTCACTCTTTCTTTCTCTCACTCTGTCTCTCTCGCTGTACGTTTACATATACCTGTCTCAGTTTCTCTCTCTCTCTCTCTCTCTCTCTCTCTCTCTCTCTCTCTCTCTCTCTCTCTCTCTCTCTCTCGATATTCTTAGCGACTAGCCTTTTGTTGCGCTGATCTATTTTATTTACCTAATTTATTACACAATATATTTATGGTTTGTTTTTTAATGCTATCTAAATATTTGTTTATTTATTGACTCACATTTGACTTGTGTTTAGTGAGACATTTTGTTAAATAAAGGATTGTAAAAAGTAAAAAAAAAAGTCTCTCTCTCTGTTCTGTCTCCGTATCGTTCTGTTCTGTCTTTTTCTCTTTTCTTGTTCTGTTCCTATCGCTGTCTTTTTGTCTTTTTCTTGTTCTCTCTGTTCTGTTCCTTATATGTCTTTTTCTTTTTTCTGTCTCTCTCTGTTCTGTCTCCTTATCACTGTCTGTTTCTGTCTTTTTCTCTCTGTCTCTCTCTCTCTGTTCTGTCTCCTTATCACTGTCTTTGTCTGCCTGTCTCTCTCTCTCTTGCTGTTTGTTTTCTCTCTCTCTCTCTCTCTCTCTCTCTCTGTTCTGTCTCCTTATCACTGTCTTTATCTGCCTGTCTCTCTCTCGCTGTTTGTTTTCTCTCTCTCTCTCTCTCTCTCTCTCTCTTTCTGTTCTGTCTCCTTGTCGATGTCTGTTTGTTTTTCTGTCTCTCTCTGTTCTCTTTCTGTTGGTCTCTCTCTCTCTGTCTCTGTTTATCTCTCTTTGTGCATCTCTCTCCAGCACTTTCTTTTGCTCGGTCTGTGTCTTTCTTTATCTATATCACTCTCGCTCTCTCGACGAGACAAAAAGTGTCTAATCTGCCGGTCACATCCTGTTAGAATGCGCTATCTCTCTTCCCCTGATCGTTCGTGTAATCCCGTAAGACCACATACCGACTTAAAAAGCACAGTAAGCAATAAAGCCGCAGTCCGAGCCGAGATTAGAGCGAGTGCGTGCGGACATGTTTACTTCCCCGGTCCTGCTAGCACTGCGCTCCTGGTGCCCAGTAAGCAGTCATTTGAACGTTGTTGAACGTCCTTTCCCACCTCGACGCGTCTGACTCGTGTGGACGCCTCCATAAAACTGTGTTTTTTATTTGTTCTGTCAGAGAACACACAGCTCCTCGAAATCAGCCGGAGGGACTACTGGTGCTGTCCTCCCATAGTGAGCTTCAAGCATTCACAAACCTTTAGGAGCATGTCAGGAACAAGTCGTCTGGCGTTAGTGACGTCGGTGTAAGAACTGATCCAAAGCCACTCCTGTTAAAAGTGGAGTGGGGGGTTTTACACTGTTCACAGCGCGGGCGGCCATCTTGATCCGACGTCACTCTTTAAACAGGGACGGAACTGCGAGCTGAGAGGACTAACCCGTGTTGAGGAGTTGCGGTGGTGTTTTTCGGTGGTTTTTTCCCCAGTTGTAGGTGGGGAATTACAAGGCGCAGCGTCGCCTGTGGGGGTGTGGGAGTGGGACTCCGAGATCAGAGCTGTCCAATCGTATTCGGAAAGGGCCGGTGTGGGTGCAGGTGTTCATTCCAACCAATCAGGAGCCACACCTGATTCCACTGGGTTAATCAGTCGATCTTGGCTTTCAATAGACTCAGGTGTGGCTTCTGATTGGTCGGAATGAAACCCTGCACCCACAGCGGCCCTTTCCGGATACGATTGGACACCCCTGCTGTAGAGTCTGATGAAGAGCCTGAGAGGAGCGATCGGATCGCAGTGCCAGGGGACAGACGGCCAGGGGCAGAGCAAAGCACGAACAAACAGTCTGAGCATTCCTGCACTGACCCCGGCTCCTCGACGAGACGCAACACGTCCACGACGGACACGTGGCAGATTTCTGACGCTTTCCCACGCACACGTTTCTGCCGAACAAGCAGCAGGACTACACGCACTGACTCCTGAGGAGCTGAACACCTCCTGAATCTGGAGAGAGAGATGGAGGGGAAAGAGAGAGACGGAGATTCAGAGTGAAAGCCAGAGGGAGAGAACGAGAGAGTGACCGAGTCGGAGAGAGAAATTTATTTCTGTGGTTATTTTGTAATTAGTGCTCAAAGTCTGTATCCAAGCTTTTGCAATACAAATGTTAATGTTTGTCATGCCAATAAAGTGACCTTTTGACTTGAGAGAGAGAGAGAAGGGGGGGGACACAGAAGTGAGAGAGATTCGGTGCGTGACAGAGACATTAGAGGGAGACAGAGAAGTGAGAGAGAGAGGTATGTGTGTGTGTGTGAGAGAAGAGAGGGAAGTGTGAGAAGGGGAGAGAGGGAATTGTGTGAGCGAGAGATGGAGAGAGAGGGAAGTGTGAGTGAGTGAGAGAGATGGAGAGAGGAAAATGTGTGAGCAAGATCGGGGGGGTGGAGAGAGGGGGAGAGAGAAGGAAGTGTGTGTGAGAGAGATGGAGAGAGGAAAATGTGTGAGCGAGATCGGGGGATGGAGAGAGGGAAGTGTGTGAGGGAGGAAGAGAGAGAGAGAGAGAGGGAAGTGTGTGTGAGGGTGAGAGAGAGATGAAGAGAGACAGGGAAGTGTGTAAGCGAGAAGGGAGAGAGAGCGAGCGAGCGGTGCGAGAGAGGGAACTATGTGTGAGAGAGGATGGAGAGTGAGAGGGAAGTGCAGGGGGGGTGGGAGAGACCCCTCCAGTAAGTAGGCGTGTTTGAGACTTTCCTGATTTTGACGCGTGTTGCTTAGACAGGAGCTTTGCGTACTTCTGCTCATTTTAATTCTGATTTGTGTACTGTCGCACTTTCCTGTCTGCTGATTTAAATCCGATTTCAGCTCTTTGCGTCCACCTGCACCGCCACGTCATTACAGCACGCAAACGCACGTCACCGTCTCAGTCCTGTCTCACTCTCCCGTCTCACGCATCAGGGCTGCTGAGTCGTCCGGTTCTGAGAAGTCCGCTGCAGCGCACACTTTGATCACGCCGCATGCGTGTTTTTGTTTAATCAAGCCGTATTGATTGCTCCGTAGTCCTGTTTATCGTGTGTGTGTGTGTGCGCAGACTCTTGCTTGCTCAGGTTTAGTAGGTAATGCATAACCTGTGGATTTATGGGACATCAAAGCGTAGACTGTGATTAAAGATTAACTGTGTAGATATGAGGTGGAGATCATGCGGGTCCGTGTTTCTCAATCACAGCGCTGTAGACCTGATGCCCCGCACACTGTTGTGCTTTCAGACTCCTGACTGGGGTCAGAAAGAGCTGCACGCTTACGTGATAAGAGCCCGGGGGTTAAATCGTACGCGTTTCCCAGCATCGCCGTTATCGTGACGTTAAGGTGCTTTTATTACGGGTTTTTTTTTCTTTTCTCTTTTTACAGTCATGTTTAAATGTTGTCGAACATTCCTGAAACAGATTCCTGATATTACTGAGGTTTCAGAAGGAAAAGAATCAGCAGCAGGATAATGACCATCACAATAACGACCATCACAATAATAATAATAACGACATCACAATAATAATAATAATGACCATCACAATAATAATAACGACCATCACAATAACTATAACGACCATCAAAATAACAATAGCGACCATCACAGTAATAATAACGATCACAATAACAACCATCACAGTAACAGTAACGACCATCAAAATAACAATAACGACCATCACAGTAACAGTAACGACCATCACAGTAACAATAACGACCATCAAAATAACAATAACGACCATCACAGTAATAATAACGACCATCACAATAACAACCGTAACAGTAACGACCATCACAGTATCAATAACGACCATCAAAATAACAATAACGACCATCACAATAACAACCATCAAAATAACAATAATGACCATCACAGTAATAATAACAACCATCACAATAACAACCATCAAAATAACAATAACGACCATCACAGTAACAATAACGACCATCACAATAACAACCATCACAGTAACAGTAACGGCCCTCACGGTAACGACCATCACAATAACGACCATCACAGTAACAATAACGACCATCACAGTAACGACCATCACAATAATGACCATCACAGTAACAATAACGACCATCCCAGTAACAGTAACGACCATCACAGTAACGTCCATCACAGTAACAGTAACGACCATCCCAGTAACGTCCATCACAGTAACAGTAACGTCCATCACAATAACAGTAATGTCCATCACAGTAACGTCCATCACAATAACAGTAACCACAATAACAGTAACGTCCATCACAGTAACCTAAACGTCCATCACAGTAACCTAAACGTCCATCACAGTAACCTAAACGTCCATCACAATAACAGTAACGTCCATCACAGTAACCTAAACGTCCATCACAGTAACAGTAACGTCCATCACAGTAACCTAAACGTTCATCACAGTAACAGTAACGTCCATCACAGTAACCTAAACGTCCATCACAGTAACCTAAACGTCCATTACAGTAACCTAAACGTCCATCACAGTAACCTAAACGTCCATCACAGTAACCTAAACGTCCATCACAGTAACAGTAACGACCATCCCAGTAACGTCCATCACAGTAACCTAAACGTCCATCACAGTAACAATAACGACCATTACAATAACAGTAACGTCCATCACAGTAACGTCCGTCACAGTAACCTAAACGTTCATCACAGTAACAGTAACGACCATCCCAGTAACGTCCATCACAGTAACCTAAACGTCCATCACAGTAACAATAACGACCATTACAATAACAGTAACGTCCATCACAGTAACGTCCGTCACAGTAACAGTAACGTCCATCACAGTAACGTCCGTCACAATAACAGTAACGTCCATCACAGTAACGTCCTTCACAACAACAGTAACGTCCATCACAACAACAGTAACGTCCATCACAGTAACGTCCATCACAGTAACGTCCATCACAGTAACGTCCATCACAACAGTAACGTCCATCACAGTAACGTCCATCACAGTAACGTCCATCACAGTAACCTAAACGTCCATCACAGTAACAACAATAACGGCATTGACAGTCACAATAACAACAATAATGACAATCGCAATAATTACAACAACAATCGCAACAACGACACAAAAGTGGTTTTTTCTTTCTGAAAATTTTCTGCGGATTACGATTCTGAATATGTTCTGAAAATGCCACGTCATACTGTTTAATAATCTTTTCGTCGTTACATTTATGTTGTCTAACGTCATGGTTTTTGTGAGAACATTGTACGATGCTGAACGAACTTTAATCTCTGTTGAACTAAAGGAATGCTCAATTATTCGTTTTGGTTATGAGTATTTCATATTCTCCTGTTTGTGGAATAATACAATTTTTGTACATATAAAATAAAAATATCTGTGACATATTGCAGTAGGTTACATGTATTAACACGTGTGCACACACACAAGAATGCTTCACCTGAACATCTGGAGACTGATGGAAATGAGTTAACCAAATGCACAGGTACTTAATGTATGTCCTTTAAATGCCTTTGCTGTGTTCAGTGCCTTGATGTGTGTGTGTGTGTGTGTGTGTGTGTGTGTTCTCTGGTCAGTTCTCCATACGTTAGCAGACCTTGCTCTCCGGCTGCTCAGAGCTCTCCAAACGAGGCCTGTTTTTGTTCCCAAGGCTTTTATTGTTTCCTCGTCGGACCGACATTCCTGTTCTGAACATTCCAGCGACCTCCAGCCCTTATTTACGTAGTCGTTGGTCACCCCCATGAGCCTCGTGTGAGTGCGTGTTAGCGCCCCTCTGTCGCCCCAGCAGCACGGCCCGTGAACTTGACTTGCCGTTGCAGCTGTTTTGGGCCGAGGTGTGTGTGTGTGTGTGTGTGTGTGTGTGTGTTGGGGGTGCTGAATGCAGCTGGGTGGGGGAGGGATGGACGGACGAAGAGGGAGGAGGTGGAGGAGGATAAATGATGGAGGTGCGGCACAGATGGCCTCTGGTTGTGTGGGGGTTAAATGGGTGGACAACTTTATTTACCATTTCCTGGGAAGACACCTGTGAGGGGGGGGCCCGGAGTGAGGTGTTTCCGTGTGTGTGTGTTTTCGCGCTCTGAAACGTGGATCGTGATGATCCTGAATTGTGTGTGTTTAAGAGGCGCAGCTGTGAACATCCATCAGTGTCACGTTCCAAATACTCCATGTTCACTACCGAGTGTGCAACACGATGCCACTGCAGAACCTGTGGAACGTATGGAACATAGGAAATGCGTCACTTTAAACAGAAGCTCTGCGAGATCATTAAAGAAGACGCCGGTGTCCGTGTCGGGTTTCAACTCGTCCGACGAGCCGACAGTATGGCTTTCACACGTGCGTTTCAGCTTTACACGTGACTAAAGACGCGGTTTAAGACGCTAGTGAATGACGACCGAGCACTTGCACACTCGGAGGAAAGTGCTATCTGTCCTGTTCCGCATACCTGAGCTCACAGACACCCACGATTGGCTAGTGCTGGTGTGATTGACCAGAGGAAGAGAGCGAGTAAGCCCCTCCCACGCAAAAAGCGCAGACAATTTTCCTTTAATTTTAGGGCGGCTGTGGATCAGGTGGTAGAGCGGGTTGTCCAATAACCGTAGGGTTGGCGGTTCGATTCCCGGCCCATGTGACTTCACATGCCGAAGTATCCTTGGGCAAGACGCTCTGCACACAAGAGATCTCTGCACATTCTGAAGCTTGTGGCCAGAAAAGTGTAGAAGACGCCCACAGGACACGGAGCATCTGAGGCTGACGCACACAGCCTTTATATCATCATATCAGAAATAGACAAATGGTGCGTTTTGCTTGTGATGCTTAATGTGTATTGATTAATAACATGACGATGAGGAAGAGGATGGGTGGGTGAAGTGGGATTATGATGCTTGCTGAAGATGATGAGTGATGGTAACATGATGATGATGGCTGATGAGAATGATCACTGTTGGTGATAACTAAATGTAATGATGGTGGTGGTGATGATGATGGTGGTGATCTCTCTCTGCAGAACGGCAGTGGTGTGTGGGGAGAGGAATCCGACAGCAACAGATCGAGAGGAGAGGCCTCCAGAGACTTCGCCAAGGTGATCTATCGATCTGTCTGCTTGAAAGTTTGTGAACCCTTTAGATTTGTCTATCTGTCTGCATAAATATGACCACAGACGTTTGTTTAGCTGCAGTTATTTCTGCACGACAAGGTCACACCAGATACTCAAAGCAAAGGTTCACATACTTTTGCCACTCACAAATCTGTAAGACCAGGTATAATAGTTTTGTCTCGTTTGTTTAACTGGGTTCTCTTGGTCTCCTTTTAGGACAAACCTGATGATGTTTTAGGGCATATTTATGCAGATAGATAAACAATTCAAGCACTACTGTACCTATCCCTTTCTCCCTCACTCTTTTCACCCCTTTCTTTGTATCTGTTTCTCACGGTCTTTCTCTCACACTCTCTCTTTCAGTCTCTCATAATGCTTTCCCTCTCTCTCTCATTGAAGCTATATTAATATGAGTGCATGTAGAGCTATCGCTAAAGGAATAATAATAATAATAATAATAATAATCTGTGGCTTGTGCAGTTGTATGAGCTGGACAACAACCCCAACAGGAAAGAGTTTCTGGATGATCTCTTCACCTTCATGCAGAAAAGAGGTAAAGAGCTATTTATTGTTTGTCCTTTTTCACCATGTTCACTCTGCTCTCGTGGTTAAAGCTCCGCTGCACTACACAGCTGTGATTATACAGACACGGCTCCATGGTGGCTATTGGGTGTGTTTTAGTTGCATGTCATTGTTATTTAGTTAAAGACCCGTGCTGCTGACGTGTCAGAAGCTTTCATTTCATGTGGAACACCCCACACACACACACACACACACACACACACACTAACGCACAGTTTGGTGTTTTGGGTTTATGTTTGATTTGCCTGCAGGGCAGTTCAGTGCAGTGGTTCTGTCTCACACGCAACGTAACGTAACAAGTTTGTCCTGTGCTGTTATAAAAATAAAAACATCAGTGTGTACACTTTAAACTACACTACTATTATAGTGCACTTTATCGGGTGTGAAGGATGCTGGGTTCCACCCTACGCAGTGCACTTTATTATAGGGATTCATTCCTCATCACTCCGCTTCACAAGCTGTTATTAGATTAGTAGATTAGCTCCGAGCAGAGGAGAGACGTCTCCCACTGAACTTAATGGTTAGCATGCCTGCATCGCAGCTCTGAGGTTGGAGGTACCACCCCAACATCCTTCCTGTGTGCGCGGAGTTTGCACGTTTCTGCCGTGTACTCCGGTTTCCTCCCTCAGTCGAAAGACATGCGTGGTCGGCTGATTGGCGTGTCTAAAGTGTCCACAGCGTATGAGTGTGTGATTGTGCCCCGTGATGGGTCTGCACCCCATCCAGGGTGCCCAGAATTTCCTGAGATAGGCTACAGGCTCCCCGCGTGACCCTGTGTAGGATAAGTGGTATAGAAAATGGATGGTTGTATGGATGGATGGATGGATGGATGAAAATGGCAGAATTGTTCTGTTAATCACAGATTGTTAAGGATTGTTCTGGTTACGTACTTCTTAGGAGACTTCTGGACTAGACATATGTTTTTAGCAGGTTTAGGACCTACTTTAACGCTAAAAAGCTCTGTAAATTGCTCTTAGACAAAAAATCAGGAGTCCTGAAGGAAAAAAAAACTTTTTTTTTCTTAAATTTATTTGATTCATTTACATGTGATTCATTTACGTATGATTCATTTACAAGTGATTCATTTACTGATTTGCTTCTCTTTAAATCCAGTTTTAGACTGTAATATTACAAAGGTCTTTCCAGATTATTACTTGCTATGCGGTGTGAGATTACCCCAGTAAAATTGCCTGAGTTCTATAATATAATTTGTTCACCATGTTCGGTTTAAATCCTCTAAAAATATATTCGCAGTTAAATAACATGACTCTGTTCCGATTCACATCCTTCAAAGCATTGGCATGTATTGTTGACTCTCACAATCCTCCAAACACCCACACACCCAAAGTCTCCATAAAATAAATGAGACAGCAGTGTATCCTACAAAAACTCTAACCCGGT